>JAOEHY010042361.1:0-60662 GCA_025447955.1 Psilopsiagon aurifrons
ACCTGAGGGGGGGGGCAGCTACTGAGAAGGAGAAAAAAAATGACTGCTACTGCTGAACCCAGGACATAACCTAAGTGCATTTTCCTCTGTCAGAAGAGGTCAGCAGAAGTCAACACAGCAGGTGCAGGGTCTGATGGCCTTTTGCAAATTTCAGAATGTTATTAAAATTTATTTTTAAAAGGTTAAGAATTTTCTTCTGCTTTTCCCTTCTAAATAATCAAATAAGCTGAAATGCCATTCTCTGCTAGAAATATTGCCAAGTTCATAGCATTAGAAAACAAACTGTCAAAGCTTTGGCATCTAATCAGCATTACTAATATACTTAAATATAAACAAAAAACAACGGATTTTAAGAATTCAGCTCACTTCTGTGTGTATGTGCAGATTACACTGTCAAATAAGTAATATCACTCTTAGAAGTTACCCTTGTGGTAAAAAGGTCAAGCTCTAGTTCTTTATATGTTTGACACTGGCTGGAGGCTTTTATGCATATTCATCAGCACTTCTGCCTTCTAAAATCACTTTAACAACTGGTCACTATTTAAAACAAGACTGGCCTGACAGAAATTAAATTCATGCCAATCCTTTAAATGATGGATGTTGAAACAGATTTGCACAGTGCAGTAACTGTGTTCACACAAACTCCCTATCAGTTCAAGACTTCAGTCTGAGTGATTTCCAATGCAGCCTGTTCCAAGCCAAGGAGTTTGAAGGACAGAAGCAAGTGCCTATTAAATTTCAGCTGATTAATGTTTTTTTCCAAACTATTTGTCACCTGTACAGAGATATTCATATGCTGAACTTGTAGGCAAACTTTTTCTGCAGCACATTTGGAATGGATTAGGCAAATAAAGCTTTTTTCAGTGCATGCTGTTAGACATTAATAAGCCTGCAATTTGTAAGCATTCCTCTGAATTTCAGTATCAAAATTCAGAACTAAGCTTAGGTCCAAATTAAGCTTCAAAACATCAGGGTATATATATTAGGTAAACTTTCCCAGCCAAAGATATGTTTTTCATTCTAATAAGATATCAACAAGCTTTGCTTCCAAGAATGTTAACGGTATTTTTTCACAATCACTTTAAAGAGCTTAGAAGTGAATAAAAATTCTGCCTTTTATATTTATGGGGTAACATTCAAAAACCGTAGCACAGAAATTTTTATAACAACCAGAAGCAAACTCATCCATCTACAGTTTCATTTCCCCAAAACCTCTGATAAAAAATAGCTGATGTCTCCAAAAGTACTTAATTTTAAAAAATAAAGTAACAATACTTCTGAGTAACACAAAACCCCCACAACTTCAACTGTTCCAACAGTTGTTTAGAAAGAGCAACCAAACCTGCTAATGCAAAAAAAAAAAAGAAAAAAAAATCAAGAATATAATTAAAAGAAATAGAGACGGAATAACGGAATATTTGTGTATTACATACATGCTAAATATATAAATACACCGACCTACATAAAATCACTATGGAAACTACCCACTGTTTTCCTCAGTAATAAATATTGTTCAATTATCCTTTTGGATTCTGGATACTAAAACTCCAATCTGTATTTTCTTATACAGGCATTTCTTTAACATTGCCTCACCTTAAAAAAATTGATTCAGAGACATCCCATAAGGAAAAATAATTTTTAAGGTAACTCATATCACTATACCCTCAAGGGATCATGCATTGTCCAGAGAACATGCTGGGAAAAATAGTTGCCAGCAGAATGATAACCAGGAAGAGCTGTCTGCCATGAGCATTCACAAATTCAGGACTAGGACTGAGAGTTTACCTTTACCAGATAAATTCCAGGTCTCTGAAGTCTCACTGTGCGCCCCTTTAAAAACCCAGACCAGCTCCAACGACCAAAATCTCATGTAACTTAAATGGAAAGAGAATCAGGCTCTAAATAATCATAGACTTACAACTCTTTCAAGTGATTAGCATTGCCAACTTCCATCTGAAAGGTGTACAGGTGATTTATACAATGTGAGTATAGTGTGATGTAGTAGAAGGCACCACTCCTCTAGAGGAACAGTATGGGACAGTGGCTTCATAGTCCTGAGCTCTGAGTACATATTTCAGGCAGGACTTTCAGAAAAATCCCTCTTCACTGCAGATGCAAACTGGTTATACCTAGTGCCCTCAGGAATTAGAGGTCGGGGTTGTTTGTCCTTCCATTATTTAGCTGAAGAGTTTTTGATCATTGTAAGAGTCAGATTATCTTGTGCCTGTTACCTATGATAACCTGCATGAATTGTAGGGTTTAGCAACAGAACAGCATGGCTGACCTTGTCAAAAATGAACAAAACTCAAAGGATATACTCACATTGCACAAATGTCTGAAGAAAATCAGTACATCTGCTATGTTTTTAAAATATGTCAAATGTTTAGGGTTTGGTTGTTGGAATTTGTCTCAGTACATGCCAACTCCAAGGTAATATTTAACATCAAAGCCCAACCCCAGAAGTTCTAAGATAAATTTTATGTCACTGCAAACTCCATTTCTTTATTCCTCTCTAGAGCCAGTAAAATATTCAGCTTAACTTCAGCGCATGGCCTGGGGGAGCTGCGTTTGAACTGGGACAGCTGTCTCTGCACTCAGGTTATAAGGGACCCCTGGAGGTCTCTAGTCTAATCTCCTGCCTGAGGCAGATCCAGTTAGTTTGGGTTCTTCCGGGCCATGTTCTGTAGAGCTGTGAATATATCGCAGGATGGAGATTCCACAACTGTTAGTTCCTCTTTTAATATTTCACAACCATTATGATAAAAAAAAAGTAAAAATCTTACATTTGTTTGTGATTTAGAGTTTTCCAGTATGTGTCTATTAACCTCATTCTATCCCTGTGTACCCTTTAAGAAAAGTCTGACTCCATCATTTGTGTATCTCAAATGTCAGAACCAGAATTTTAGAAGTCATAATCTTTATAACAATGTCATAGAAGACTCATTTCTAAAGTTAGTGGGTGACTGCAAAGTTTGGAAAGAACAGTGCGTACAAAAGAACAGCTTTGGAATACCTTCTCATATCAGTTTGGATTTAGAGTGGGTGTCCTGCCACCTGTTTATCACTCTGCCAATGTCCAAGCTGCTACTTGTTTCAAAAATACAGAATTCTGTCTTGGGTGCCAGCCCCATGCCTACTGCTGGAAAATGAAAACACAGTCCCTCAGCCTGCCTTTGCAAGTGTCTCTTCCATACTCACTAGAACGTAAGGAATTTAGGAAAGGCTATCTTTCCATTTGTCCAAAAGATAAAAAAGCCCATAAGAAACACAAGAAACCTGGATACTAAAATGCAGGAAAAAAAGAGAGATGCACTTGACTTTTTCAGCTAGAAAATGTCTGATTCCTTAAGGTTACCCAGGTATGTAGTCAGTAAAAGGGCATGCAATGGCAAACTTGCTCTAGTACAAATAAAATCACTCCATTAGTTCTACTGTTTTATGTAACCCCTTGATCCAGTTCAGTGGCTGTAATGGTCTGATGGGACAAGGCTCTGAAGTAGCTTAGCAATCCCTTTATTTTGTCAAGTCATTCTGCAGCTAGCTGCTTGCATCACTTCACTGAAACATGCTGTAGTGAGAGAGTTGGAAGAATTCAAGACCCTTAAAGAAATGCCCTATTTCTTGAAACCAAGTATCTCAGTAGAGAGTAAAATCTTATCTCATTGCCTTTAATATTAAATTTAATGAAAAATAATATGTTGATAATACAAGTGCAGCTCTTCATTCATCTGCATTGATGCCTTTTGTATGACTGCAGACTTCAGTGGAATTACACTTTTGGACTTTGTACTCAAAGTTTAATACTCACACAAGTCATAGAGCTTTATTACATGATAGTTCCAGTCCTCTAGCACAACGAAGTCATCTACTGACACTTCTTTGTCTATCTATGGAAAACAGACTGAAAGGAGTACAATTACTCATTGTCATTAAAAAAAAAAAAATTTAATTGTTGATTTTCTGTTTTCTGTTATGTTCTTAAACTGGAAGTAGAATTGTCAAGAGGATTCTCAGTATCTTACAAGGATAGGTACAAGAAGAGTACTGGTTTATCTAAAAAAGCATAAACACACCTGGTTTTCCACCAGATGAGATGACACTACTCTCCCTCTGGAAACCATACTTGTTCAAGACAAAAACCTCAGGACCTAACTAGTAAATTCAATTCTGAAATATCTAATAGTTTTGAACTAAAAGCCAACACATTTCAGTTCAGCATTTCCATTATGGAAGTCAGTTATGCTGTTCAGTAAAACTGCAGCAATACAGCTCAATGTACCTATTCTTTTTTGAGGAGAGTGTCATGAGCCCAGAAAGTGACTTATAGGAAGTGCTCTGCTTTCAAGGAGATAACATTACATAGATATTCTGGTACACTGGATAATTAACTACAATACTATCTATCAGCCTGCAATAAAAGGAATGATGGTAAAGCAACAATTAGGCTTAAAGTATCCTAAAATAACTGGATAAAAGGACTAAAAGACTTGTGTTTTTCTCAAGTTTCTTTTTTTCCTTAAAAGGTAATTTTAGTGTTGTCGAGAGTAGTTCTGATGAGGGAGAATCAACAGGAAAAAAACCCGATTTCTAGGAAAAAACTAAAGCTCTCTTATTTCAGTGCTGCCCCTCTTGGTTTTAAACTAATATTTGTAATTACCAGCATATACTATAGGAATGTGTGCAAGTGCACATTCAAGGCTTCTTTAGTTTCTGTATAGCCATTTGAAAGAACAAACTCCAGGAACTGATAATGAGAGCACTGTCTCAAAAGAGACAGTCTCCCCAGAAAGCACTGCCCAGATCTTGCTCAGTGCCACAAGAAGCAAACCTGACACTGTGAGAAGAAAGAGAACAGTTTCAGTTGTTTTAATCTTGCAGAGTCTTATGCCTTTTGATCTTCTCTTTGTTCCCTCTTTGTGAAGCATAACTTGCACTGGCTGCAATTTATTTACTTCACAGTTTACTTATCTCTGCTGAGCAATAGCATAGCATAAAATTTCCCTGCAACTATCAGACTATGATTTGTCTTGTTTCTAAAGATGACATCTGCATTTCTTTCTTTTGAATGTCTGAAAGTCAAAGCACCTGTTTGGTGTAGTTTTTAAGTCAACATGTTAACCTCTAATAGCAGTGCTTGCTTAGTGACTAGAACATACTTTTCACCTGACCTCTGATTCATTCCCCCTCAGAATTTGTTTAGAGGCTGTGAAGGACAGTTCCAGAGCATATGTTATGGCTTTTAATGTGGATTGTCATACAGTTTACATACCAATTAAGAACTAGGAAATTCTCATAGAAACTTTTCATTACCACAACTCCCAGTAGCATTTATTTTCTTGTCAAAGCAGATACGTATTGTTTCACTGAGCAATTTTTTCATCTTTATAATTTTGATTTCTGTTAAAAAGCTGCATATCTAAGAGGAATAACACTGTGCTCAGTGTTTTATACAGCTATTGGCAAAGTAGACTCCTGTTTGTAAAGACACTTTTTCGTTACTGTATATCTGGCTCCTGCCACACTGGAGTATGCCACACTGGAGTGAGAAAAATGATTATGATATATTAGAAACCTGGTATTTTTCACAGCCTTGAGAAATACAAAATATGATGGAGTAATTAATACCATCATCAGTTTATACTCTCAGACAAGGAGCAGAAACAGACAGAGGCCTCACCGCGAGCAGCAAGAAAAGGATTGGCAGGACTAGAGTATTCAAAAAGTAACTGGGACAGAAGCTTCTTTCTTTGGAGGGCACATAAGGCTGTGGAAAAAAAGTGGCACCAGACAGAGTGGTCTTGAGATCTGAGCTGTTTTTTCACAGAATGGTTACAGAAAATATTTAGCCAGCAAACTAACATCTTATAAATATGCTTTAAGGATGGATAAGATCAGTAACTAATAGAGCCCATTTGGTTAGGTCTGGCATGGAGGAAGGTGGACATAGCCAAAATCCCCTTACAATACAGGGAGACCGATAGTAATGCTTTTGCTTTTCTATGTCTACATCCAGTTCTCCAGGAAGCTTGTCTAAAGGCTTCAAAAGCTTCATATGTAGTTTTTGAAACCAGTCTTTTTCTGAGGAAATTGAGTACCCTTCAGTAACTTATCAAATTACGTATTGGTTAATTCGAGCCCACAAAAGGAGAGTCAAAGGTGGCTAGCAGACAGTTCTGTGGGTGGTCAAAATGCTCACTTGATGCAGAATTAGCCATAACAGGCTTACACCAGCCTTGGCTCAGTATAGAAAACTTGAAAAGTTTCAGAGATGTTATTTTACAACTGACTACAGATAACATACTATAAAATGTTTTGAAGACAACCTACTTGAATTAGGCTACTCTAACCTGCACTAGAGACAACATAGAGGAGATCAGAGCATTCAGCTATCCCAGACTACGTCAAATCCTGTTTCTGTGCCATGCAAAAGTCATCAGAAGCACACTACTGAACTGGAATCTGTACATAAATACATCTACTGCTATTTTATAGCATTAATTAAACATTCTTAATCATCTCTGAGACCATAATAATTTAAGTCAAAATCCAAACCTATGAATGGTAACCATTAGCCTGAAATGTAACATGCACATAAAAAGATCATTGGATATACTCTAATGCATCCTTGCAGGTCATATCTCCTAAAAATGGGCTCTCTGAAAGATATCCTCCGTGCACATTGCTTACATGGGAAGTTTTTCAAAGTCAGTATAAAGGAGCCTCATAAAGATCAATACATCCAGGCTTACAGTATAAACCTTAAGACAACCCAATACATTTGTCTTCATTGATGCATATACATGTTTAGAATTTTTGCTTTGAATTTTCTTGTTAAAATTCTCTTTGTACATTTGGGCTGAGAACACCTTTTCTATCTGACTAGATCCATTTTTGATCTTGTCATAGATTTGATGCTAGGAAACGGTAGAATATGCAAGGGACGCATAGAGGTTAAGCAAAAAGAGAATCAGAACAGCAGTTAGCCTCTCACAATTTAGAGAATTATCCGTCTGGATTCTGGCAAGTACCAAAAGCCTTTGAAAATTCAACAGCAGTGATTAGAAGGACACCAGTGAAATCAAAATACGTTCCTGCTAGTTCATAAAGTCTTCTAGTCATGTATCAAGGGTGAAAAGACTAATGCATTTTGTTAGTCATTCATTTAAAGGTAGGTAATGGGATAAGGTCCTCAGGGACTAGCAGACATTTTCTAATAAGTGAATCGCTGCTCTTTAGTAAGTTCAGTCCCATAGGACTCACATTTCTGAAATCTCAACACATTTTCCCAAGTGCCAAGAAATGCTGTAACAGAAAAGATCTACATAATTCCTGTTCCCAAAGCTTAAAAATAGCAATTTAAATCCCTGCAGCCATAAAAGAACAAAACACCTAAAAAGGAAGTGTTTCTAACCAAAGTGTAAAAGGTTAATAGCAGGTTTTATTTAAAGATACGCTATATTTAAGAGGTCAGACTATGAAGAATAAAGTTTTATTATGCCAGAAGGCTAAAATTTGAGACCATACAACCTTCTTCAGATTTGTCGTTCTGCCTCTTTGTGGAGAAGGCATAATAAGAACTAATAAATGAACACTTTGCAATTATATGCTACTAGTCACCCAAGAATGTAGGATATTGAGTTGTTTTTTCATTTGTAGTGACTTACGGTTCTGTGGGAAGTTTTAAACTGAAGAAACTTTGAACGTCATGTGGAGAGCTATGAAGAGCTCAATTAGAGGTGATGACAGAAGGATACAACAGAAAGACAAAGATTTCAGATTAGTGTTACTTCAAATCCTAATATCAAATCCATTTTAGAAACCTAAAGAAACGTCAGAGTCTCTTCATGTACTTTCTGGAACCACCTCTTCCTCAATTCTAGGTTTAGCCTTGAATCAGCTTTCTCTCAAAACTTGACAATTATTAAAAAAAAAAAAAAAAAAAAAAAAAAAACAAAAATCCCAACACAAGAAATTTTGCTTAATGCAAAAACTAAAGCAAAAAAAAAAAAAAAAAGGAAAGAAAAAGAGCAAAAATACTTTTCATGTTTGTTTATTCCATTTAGGTTTATAAAGATAATTTGACTTGATAATTTGAAAGTCAATTCAGTTGAAGATCTGAACGTATTCTTTTATTACCACTTTCTGTCAGAGCCAGCCTAACCTGAGTGAGGGCAACTTGTATAAACTTCCTAGGCTATCTATAAACCTGTGTAATTGCCAGGGCGTCTCTTTTTGAAAGACATCATGAAATATTCCAAATTGTTTTCTTAGAATTGTTTTCTGTTCAATGTGACTATGTTGTGTGAGGTTTAAGTTGTGGGAACTTAATCATATTAGTCAGTGCTGCTACTCTGGTCTCATATAGAACTTCCTGCAAACTCTGTACTTCCCAAAGCTTTTATGTCAAAATCCAGTGATTTAGTCATAAACAAAAGATAACAGACCTCAGAATTTTGTCAAATTAAGTACTTCACTAAGACAATTCCAGAATTTAAAATTTCAGCCAGCACATTAAGAAATAAAACATACAGAAAAAGCAAAAGAGGTTAAATGTTCATGAGTTCTTTTGTTTTTCTAGTAAATCCTTAATGAACTTGTAAAATCATCATCATCTATAATTCAGAGAATGATTTCCAACAAGTGCAGCATTTCTCTTTCTATATACCACATATTTACTATTCAACTTGAACCAGTTATTGGTACATTTATAGTGAATTACAATTTTCCAGAGTTACTCAAGATGTTTACTGTGTATAAAGGCTGCATCTTTCTACTATTCCCAGCCTGGTGGTACCTCAGATTGCATCCAGCCTCACAGATCAGTGTTTCCTTTACTGAATTGCATTCTGGCAGCAAAAAGAAGGGATTTTTCTTGACTTGTTTGTTGTTTTTTTTAATCCTTTGTGGTACAGATATTTCTCGACTAGAATAAGTGAGTATCACACTGTGATTTCATGTTAATGTTTTATGCATGGCCAGAAAGTGCTGATAAAGCATTTCTGTGCATTCAGACGTGAAGGCACTCAAAAAATGTACCTCTATAGATCTTTGAAAATGTACCATAGCGAAATTCTGTGTATGTGGTTCAAATATAATATATAAGGGTGATGTATGTTAAGTTTGTCTTGCTTGCATCTAATTAACTCTTGAAACTCATGGAGCTTAATACTAATGAATCAGATAGACATATTCCTGTTTTAAGTCCAGGTAAAGAGCAAACAACTATCATCCAACTGTCTTTATTTCACAGCTTTTCCGGTTTGCTTGTAACATGCTGATTAATTTTTCCACATCCTTTTCCTGCATAAAAATTGCCAAACAATCTGTGCCATAGCTTTGTGAAGTACAAACCTCTGTACTCAACAATATTGCCTTAGTCCTAAAGGATCTAGTATTCAACACATGTGCCTATAACAAATTAGACCTCATAAAAAGCAGTGCAATAATTACATTTTCAAGATGCCTTTTATGCATTATAATTTTGATATTCTAATAAAATCTAATAAATTTAAGCACTTACAAATGTATAGCTTATACCTGCATTCTCAGTTTGTTTTATTTATTAATGTGTTTGATTGGAATAAGCAGCATGATAAAGGAGGATAACACAATAAAAGTATAAATATTCTTGAATCACAATTTGATTTAGAGCCAGCTATATCTTCCCCACACATAACATTTCTTAGATAGAAGTCTGAAATACAATAATTAGCCTACTCTTGGGAAGCCCAGTTTGAACTGACTCATAAACAGAGAATCAAAATCCCAATGGAAAGCAAATTAGTACTATATTAGAGGTCTTCCTGCAGTTCCAAGTGAGATAGAAGCTTAAACTGTCAAAGCAGAAGAGCTGTGTTGATTGATGTGATGAGCAACATCCACGCTAATTAATGGTGTGAGACATAAACTAGATCTGTGCTCTTGATCTGAACATTTGTCTGTACACCTAGTTTGCAAAGCAAATTTAAAACAGGACTAAATTTAGTTAGGATGCGTGCTAATTTAAGAGGCAACTTACGTGGACTCCCTCTGCCATCACTGGAGACAACTCAGCCAAAGACCTGGAAGTGATTTTTATTTTTCATAGACTGTAAGCAGTCATCTCTACCAGGCTAAACCGACTGTAAATGTAATATTGCACTTCCATCATTTATGCAAAAGAATACTGAGTGCATAAAGGTCACAAGCCCATTCTGGAAAAAAATGTGTAAGCAGTAGGAAAAAGGGGGAAAAAAATATCAAACAAAAACTTGGTGTTACTCTAGGAGTTACTGTAGAGTAGACCATTCTCTGGAGAAACATTACAACAAATAAATATTCTATGAAAGATGCTAAAAGATAACGCACTATACTGCACTGAATGAATGCTGTGAATAATGCTATTGTTGTGCCTATGCTTCCTGAATATCCCTGCATTGTTGTTCACTGGTTCAGTGTTTCCTTCTTCAGAGAGCAGCTTTGCAACACCATCTTTTCTACCAAGGCAAAGATTCAGAGATGCTTCCCAAAATAAAAGATTAGATATCACAGTATGCATTGGCCATTCAATATCTTTATAGATATATAGACACCTCTAATTGGCGTATGATTACATCATTTAAGAACTTATTTTTCACCTTACTTGTATTTTTCAGGCAGATAGTTAAAAAACCTGTTTGTTAAAAACAAATGTGCATGATCTCTCTGAAGCATGTTTGAAGCACAAAAAAAAGAGTACACATAATAAAAATCACTATATCAGTTTAGAAGGCTATTCATCTTTATGTTCATAATGTAAGACCTCAAGAATTGAATTTTTAATTGAAATGTCGATAAATCAACTGATGTGGTAATGTATTTTAAGTAAATGATTGGGATAATGCATTTTTCCATGATTAGCCTCAAAGACAATGGCAAATTTCTATTTATTCCATATTTTATATAATCTACAAAATCCATTTAAAAATTAAATTAAATTAATTCACCAAATATATACTATCCTTTTCTCTCTTTGGATTGCCTGTTCACAAAAGCTTGTACATAACTCACCAAGTGAATAATGTCTTTTTTTCTTATCTGTTCTTAGTACTAGCATTTCCTGTACATATTTTACAGCTGGTGTAATGTCATTGAAAAGGCAAATATCACTACATTGTGTACAACTGTAAAAAATAATTTCAGTATTTTTTACTTCCTTGAACATTTTTAAGGATTCATCTCAATTAGAAGCAAATTTTCAAGGGATGATATTATTACAAACTTGTAAATACAAAATATGGAGAACTACCGGAGACACAGATCCCATGTCAACATAGACTTAAAACAGTAAGAAAATTAACTATCTGCTTCACTGTATCACCCATGAGGAATAATACTGATGCATTCCAAAATGAATAATGCTTCCTTAAGTACATCACAATAAAATGGTAGAGGCTTTGCATAAATAGTAATAACACTTCACAACTGTCCTCTGGCTACCAGGTGTATGTAATAAAAATATAAAATATTTGGCCACTAGAAGGTAAGAACTTCAGAGACTGTGGAGTCTCAGGGGAAAAATGAGATTACTAAATATTAACTAGCATTTGGAGGAAACACCTTGGGGTTATATCATTAGAAAACTGAGCTTGAAAGAAAACTAAATAGGATAATCATGATTAAATAGAAAATTTTTGGTTATATGAAGACTAAAGCAGAAAGATTTAGGGCTAGAAGCATTGTAGATCTTTCTATAGAGAAATCATTTGTATTCTTATTTTATATAATTTTTTAAAACAAGTAATAAAAAATCCTGGTACTCCTGTAACTGCCATCTGTTCATATATATCAAAGCACTTTACAACAGAGATCTTGATCATTTTAAGTTTTTTACAAATGGGTGAGAAGAGGTAGAAGTGGAAGATTATCTGCTATCATAAAAACATTGTATTGATTCTGTCCAAAATCCTATCCAACCCAGTATATCCCATGCCTGCAAGAAAAGAATAATCAATAGAAAGAGTAGAAGTGCATGTTTCTCTGGTTTCCAATAATTTCAATGCAAGTTGAAGGCTGGTGAAAGAGATGGAATTAGAAAATAGGTTTCCTGAATTCAGGCCTAGCCTATTAAGACAATATACGGTTTAGAAAAGAAGGAGCTGAAAGAGATTGGCTTTGCTCTTAAAGAAGGAATACATGGATTCCCTCTTGAAGTAGGACACCCAAACTGTAAGCTCACACTGTGGATATGTTTTGACAATGTTGTTTTAAAAGAAATCTGTAAAAAATGCTCTTATACTCTTTTTGTCTTTTTTTTTTTTTTTTTCAAAAGCCCCGTCATACATTTGGATATTCGCTCTGATTAAGTGTTAGTAAGCATTTAGAATTCTAACTGCCCAAGTTACTGCATCAAGAAAAATTCATTGTTAACTTTGGGAACAAGTGAGGTTTTTGTCAGTATCTCAACAGAATCCAAGAGCAGTTGCCTTCTGTGAATTAGGACGGAGTGACAAATATAAGAGGACATGAAAGAGCTCAGTCTCAGTCTTTAGAAGGATGGTAAAATTTGACATGAAGAATATTAAATAGATACTATGTTAAACAGATTCTAAGCAAAGAATATATAATTTCCTCTTATAAATAGAAAAGTGAGGACTTTTCCTTAAGTAATCAAAGGAACATTTCCCAAATGGTTTCTTTACGTTTAAAAAAGTCATAGTTCTACTCAGGGTTCATTCTGACTTGTGATATATTTGTAAATGATACCAAGCACTTCTGATCAAAATTTGAGACAATAATTACTTATAATAGCAAATCTAAACAACAGCCATAGCCACCTATGGGAAGTGGTCACCACATCTCCATTTTAAACACATGTGCAAGCCCCACTGATTCTTGGGGCCATTATGGTTCTGAGCTCAGCACTACTGCTGATACCCTGCATCACAGTTTGCTGTGAAGAGACTTGGTGGCATGGCTCTGATTACTTTCAAGTCATTCCTTGCTGGGCATCTCTCCACTGTGCTATAGCTGAAGCTTAAGAACCAGTTTAGGCTCAAAGCTAATTATTGCATTTCTCTACCTGAACTAATAAGTCTTGACTCCCTGATGGAGTCCCTGGCACAAGTATAGCCCCCTACTAGTGCAGTTGGAGCAGCTGATTTTACTGAGTATGGATAACAGAATGAGTCCCCAAACAAAACTCATTTTTGGAAAAGCAACATACACAGTTTATAGCACCCAATCATGGAACTGAAACAATAAAAGTGGAACAATGTGACTCGGGTGACCCATTACAACAGCTTGAGTATAAGGTCACACATAATGAATATGCTGAATTTGTGAGTACCTACCTGAGGCTTGCAGAATATGTCACTGAAGAAATAAAAACAGTATGAGGGCTTTTTATGTACAGAGCAAATAAAGCAAGCCAAGCATTGCCTAATAAATGACTGATTTTGAAATATTTGGCTTCTTTAGTACTAAACATTTGCAGGGAAGAAAAGTACTCAGTCATGAAAAAAATCTTCTGCGCACGGTGGAAAATAAGTCAAAAAATAAAAGCCCTGAGACAAATATCCTACGCCTCCCCCCCTTCTTTAGATTCACAAGGAATTTTGAAAAGGCTTCCAAGAAAAGGCTTGAATGAAAACAGAGTTCTATGGTTCTAAACATGCAGTAAGAAATTAGCAGTTACCGCAGTAACTGTCAAGTCCATGATGACCTTTGTACCTCTGAGAGTGCTGTGTTAAAACTACAGACAAGAAATAAACATCTGGCTGGTTTCTTCCTGCTCAGCCTTTCGTTCCAGAATCTTTCTGACTTCTCAAAAGTACACTGCCTTTGGGCTTCACACACAAACTTAATATGAATAGTATCTACACAGAATACTAGATTCAGACTTGATACTCAAGATTTATGTTTCTGACCCATAAATTCTAAGCTTTAGGTCCTCCAAAAATATTTCCCAATAATTCTTTTTATCTATTCTTTGAGACACATATGTGTGGATACAATGCAGATCCACAGATGGAGTCTTTAGAGTTATTCTTAAAATTCATCTAGCCTTAGCATCATGAAAAATACTGATTTAGACAAAGAAATGAGAATTTGGATTTATTACTTTACTTCAATATTGTGGTGCTTTGTGGATAGCTTAGGCTTAGTGCAATTATCTATGTTAGCCACTTTCCACAACAACCCCTCTTTTCCTGTTTTGGATTATATTATATAACAATACAGGAAGAAAAATCTTACAATAGATATTTATTTAAACATTCTTATTTAATAGAATTTTGAGAAATACGGATATTTTCACATAGGTGTATTCTGAATTTTGGACCAGATATAAGAGTGCCAAAGTTTAAACCTTCAAACCCTGAACTTCATGACCCTCAACAAAACTTGTAGAAAACATTAAAAGAAACTCTTAGTTGAAATGCAGACACATCCTAACAGGTTTTCTCTAATCTAAAGAGATTCTCTATTTAGACTTTTATCTCTGGTTTAGATTTTTTTTTCTATTTAGTTTTCTCTAATCTAAATAGAGGAACTTTGTTATCTCTTTAAAAGTCTGAACAGTTCTGGTTATGTGGAGGAGCCGATATTGCAACTACTATTCTGTAGCTATTCTCCAGTTTTCCTGAAATTCCTGAATAGTTCCCCTTGGAGGATAAATCAGGCCAATGACTCCAGAATAACATTCTAGGAAAAAAAAATGAGATTTAGAGATACAGATAAATGAAGATTACATTTCTGTTGCAGAGAAAGCCCACTGAGAGAAACGTGGGTCTAAAAAAATGAGACACTATTTACTTTTGTATCTCTACCGGGAAGGAGAATGAAGGATTTATCTTTTACTTCTTACCTACTCAAGGTGACTCCCAGAAGCCTCAAGGAAAATTTCCACAATTCTGACTTGTGCTGAAGGAAATCATGCACCTCCTAAAACAGCCAACTAAATAGAAAGCAGCTGCTATAATTTATCATAATAATTTATCTAGACTGGTTTATATTCAAAACCTAAGGCCGAAACCCAACGTAATTTTCAATTTGGGTTCTTTTTTTTTTTACCATAGCTAGACTTTAGGCCATTGAGTTACTAAATAACTGTTCCAAATTTAGAGATTACTTAGAGATTATAAGAATGGGACAGTGATTTCCATACTATTTTATAACATGCCCTAGCAAAATCCTTATAGTACAGCTGGAACGTTAATCTTAGAGCTTCACATTTTCTGCCTCAGGCAATTCGCAGAAAGAGAGACACAATCAGGAAACAAAAATAAACATGCTAGCTAAAGGATTGTTTATCCTATTGATTTTCTATTTAATCCCATAAAATGTCTCCCTTCCAACACTAGCAGCCTCTCAAAGAAAGCTCAAAAGTGATATTATCTGGTTTAAGGATACTTTGGCACAGGGCAGCAATAACTCCAAAGGTTAAAATTTGAGGAAATGCTGCTGCCCATCACACCTGATGAGCAAGGTCAACAAATCAGAGATGTAATAAATGAGAGAAGACAGGGGGAAAAGGAAAACACAATTTTTTACATGAGTAGAATTGGTTGCAGAAGTCCAGTTAAGTGACAGAGAAAAAATGCCATGGGTATATATTGATTTCAAATAAAGTTTTCACAGGAGGAGATTATCTAACATTCTCCATCCTCACATTTACAGTATTAAAAACAAATTCAAAGATCTCCTCAGGACACAACTAGCATTTGCTAGTCATCTTCCCAACAGTAATCAATAGATAAGACCTCTTCCAAGTTCTTTTCTTCCTGCTTCATCCAACCTGTCAATGATTTGTAATTCAGGGGGGGAAAAATGAAAGGAAATCTCTGAATACACAAGGTAAAATACTTGGGGGGAAAAAAAAAAGGCAGTATGAAAACTAAAGGGAGTCAAACTAACTCTAGTATGATAAAACTGCCTTGAGGATGGATGTACATTGCAATGCATGGCCTTATGAAGTGTATGGCATACACCTTTGAGCAGCTCTGGGGAGTGAGAATAACATCTGCTGCTGTGCCACAGCAGTATATCTGACCCTGAGAGTCCTTGTTCTCTATACTCAGACACTTAATGGGGTATCAACACCTATGTTAAATAGGATTTGAGGAGGACTAGACCTTTGTTGCATAAGCGTTTGGATTCTGGAAATAACAGTGAAATTAGTGTTCTACCATTGAAGTATGAGGGTACAACAATGTTTTTTATAACGGTGTGTCTATTACATATTAAGTAGTAGAAATTTGTTAACCAGACAAAAGTTTTGCAACAGTGCTTCTCTTCTGATTTCACTGAAGCTAGGCAGTATTTTTAAGACCCTTCAAAGTCAGAGATTGAAGAAACATTATGGGAGGCAACTGCAATGTGGGAGCATTGTGTGCAATAGTAACCAAAGGAATAAGGTTTATCATATAGACAATGGATACAGGCTATAAATGAAGAAGTAAACTTCATGTTTTCAGGACAAAACCAATAAACATAAAAGTTTAGTTACAAAACTTGTCTTCCTGAGAGGGTCTCTCTAGTATTCACTGAATATACAAGTATAACAAACTGCTAGTTATAACAATTCTTCTACTATATTTGACCTAAAGTGTCTTAAATTGATATCTTGACTCCTGCTGCACAAGCATTAACTTTTTGGACTTCTATCTGACAGATTAGGGAAAAAAATCGTTAAAGAATAAGTATTTACCCGCTCTGTCTTTACTCAGTAGTGTAATCTCACGAGAACACACTTGTGAGCTGTTGATATTAATGGCACATATTCATGTACTAGATGAAATTGCCTTAGGTAAAATAAGGTTAGCTTTTTACCCAGAAGATGAAAAGGATCAGGTTCAGAGGTGATCAATGCATTCAGGGATTTTGTATCAGAGAAATTGCAAAGCTCTCCTGAGTGGAATTGTACTGAGAGCAGCTTTCCTGCACTGTGCAAATGGAATCTAAAATATGTATCATTTTGATAACTAAGCTTTTGAAGGTGGAATACAAAATAAGTCTCCAAACAGGGACAGAGTAAAGAGGAGAAAAAAAATCACTTTCATTTCTCTTTTTTTCATGTGCAGTCAGATTGTTTTCACCAGCAGTTCCCTCAGTCATGTCAGTGGGCACTGTGCACACCAGCTGGTATAACACAGCTTCAGAGATCTTTCTCTAGCGAAGGTGGGAAAGTATGTTCACACTGCAGCAGTGGTACTGACATATAATAGACCAGAAAAGATATATTTCATTCCTGCAAGTATAACTTGAAAACAATATATTGGGCTGAAGATATAAGACAGCCATTTAGTGGCTGCTACAGTACTGAGCAGTTCACGATAGATGTTCTTCCTCTAATTTAGCAGTCCATAAGGTATATTTTTTCAAGCATGATGCAAATAAAAAAATCATATTTTGAGTGACAGATACATTAAAAATCTCTATGGTTAGAGAAATGAATATTACACTTTTCTCAGTGTCTGTTACTATTTTTCGTAGCCTATGTTAATTCCTAGATATCTCTATTATCTCATGAAATACTGATCCAGGCTAAAAATGTTAAAATTTCTGCATATTAAAAGCATTAAATTCCTATAGTTCCTGTATGTTTTTACCCCTTCAGCCAGTTCTCTAGATTTGCTCAGTACAGAGGACCTCTGGCAGTTTTCCTCACAATCGCTCATTACCATAAGAACAGGATCATCCCTCCTTGGACTATAGGATAATCTTTCACCCTTCTGTGTTTTCTGCTTCTACGTGGTTAAAGTATCAGTTTATTTTCCTGACTGACAAACACCAATACATAGGTAATAAATATGAATCAACTGTGAAACATACCTTTTTCAACTTTAGGAGACTTTTAAAAGATTTTGTTTCTTAAAACTCAAGGTAATTTATTCTTTGGCCATAAACCAAATTTGAATTCAGAGGAAGTACAGAAACAACACCTTCGTGGCACAGTACATAATTAAAATACAGTTATCTACTCTAAACTGATATATGCCAAAATGTTTACCACAGACAGCAGCGGAGGCACAAGTCCTAAGAAGATAAAGTAGGAGAGCATTGAGATCATTGAAAAAAATATGAAATGGAGAGACAAAGAATCCCAAGCCAAAGAGCACATGGTTTGAACTAATTGTAGTTAAAGGGACCATCAGCCAGATCGTGACAATTCTATTGATTGAAAATACTAAATTAAATGCTGCATGCAAATCTGTCTGGAAAGGATTCGAATCTCAGCAAGTTTGATTCCTGCCAGCAATATAGATGGAAAATAACCTCATCCTATAGGGTTTTAAAAAGAAATGAAAAGGCATCTATTTCAGAATAAGAGAGGACTGAGAAATCTACACATTAGTCCATATTTTGGTATTTTTCCCCCCTTTGGGCAATTCATGGCATGTGTTTAACAGCATTCCCAATGAAATCAGGTTTTATTTCTATAGAGAGCGGAATGCAGATGAGTCTCCCAGACTAGAGAGGATGCTAAGTTAACAGCAGCAGAAAATTCTGATCAATTATTTTTCCTGCATCAGATGAAAATTTATGACTTTTTTTTAGAACAGGTGTTATTTCAAGACTTCTATTTGCTGGAAAGTTTCTGTAACATGAAGACCTATAGTAGCAACTTTCATTTAGCTTATGTGAACTGGATAGACAGGTTGTTCATTTTGCTTTCCCAGACCAGCTGTTTACTGATGACATATGTGGGAGGTACAAAAACAACTGAATGTTGTTTCAGATGTGAACAGTAAGATTTTGCTTTAAAAAGCAGATTTTGCTTTAAAAAAACCCACTTAGTTATGAACCCTGATTGCAGGCAATATAGTTTTCAAAATTTTAATGATTTCAGTAAGAACTATCCATCAGCTCATAAAACAGATGGCAGTATTACTGCCCACCAGACTTAAAAATATCCCAAGAGAATTTAAAATCCACAGCAAGTCTTCTGTAGTTAATCCAGTAACTAGAGAGTGTACTCTGGGTGTTAATTAACAGCTTCACTTTGAATTAGCTGTGAGAGAGGGAGAGAGGAGAATATCTAAGTTTATTTCTTTTTTATTCTGTTGTTAATAAGGAACGTAGTGTGCAAAGTCTCAAAAGAAACCTGTGGAGTTCTTTTCACCTTCTTATCCTGCTAAGTATTTATAATTATTACTGAGCTCTATAATCCTCACCATTACTTTCTGTTGTGACTTCTGTTGGCATTAAGCAAAGATTCAGGTCTAACAGACACGTTAAGCTTATCAGAAACTGCTTTACAGATTTAAGGGTGTATTCCTCCAATGCATAAGGAACAATTTTTCCTGGATTATTACATTGATTTAACAGTATTCATTTCTAATTCATATGGAGTACATAAGGTATACGGCTCATTGGTTATATTCAATTGCAAATTGATTAAATATAAATAGCATGGTATTCTTTATACTAGTAAATGCCTTCTACAATAGAGAATACTTTCTTAAAAATATTCTTATTGGCAGATCAAAATTGCTGTCCTCTTCTGCTAAATTAATATCTAAGCATCTGTTGGAAAAGATAGTGCCAGCTCTATGGTGGTCCATCAATCTCTCAAAGACTCCAGTGAATTCAAAGGAAAAATCCACTGTTCCCATGATCAGCTTAGAGTATTGGATCAGGCTTATGAAGCAACTTCAGGGCTTAAACATTATCATTATACTACATTACAACATTAGCTTCACTGTTTTTTAATCTAATGAAAAATGAATAAATCCCAGGTAGGAAAATAAATAAATAAATAAATAAAAAGCAGATTTGTTCAGAGTGCTGTGTTTGTAAAATATTTAAACTTCCACAAATGCACACAGTGTTCACGGCTATCAGCAGTATAAGCAGAGAGCATCCTGCTGAGAGTGTTCCCCATGCTACCCAACGGGCTTACAAAAACTGAGATAATGAAACATACAGAGGCTTACAGGCACAGTCAGATCTGAAATGCTTTTGTAATTCTCTTTGGAATTTTGAATGCCTTTAACATGTCTGAGGAAATCTGTAGAAGGCAGTTCTCCATTTAGGTTTGATATCTCAAGAAACAAGGTTCAGCACATTACATTGTTTGTCAGACTTTAACACCCAGGTTTATTTTACCAGGTTCTAGATGGACAGTATGAACTGTCATTCTTAACTGGATAGAATTCCATTAAATTTAACATAAGATGCATTTATCTTTAGCTAAAGAACCAGAAAAATCACAACTGTAAAATTAAAGATGCAAAGTGAAAGGATTTTTGAGTATCAGCAAGCTGAGCAGGAAAGAGCTTCCATGTTACCATTCGGTTTTGTGGGGTTTTTGCCTTAGGATCATGCCCAGTATACGTAAAATCAAAACACCTTTAAGGTTTTTGAATGAGAACTTAGCATCCAATGGCTCTAAGTATTGAACTTGAAAAAAATCTTGACATATACCTTACATTAACAGTTTCTTAATAACCCACTCTCAGAGCACTTAAGCTTGTTTATGATATTGTTTTAAAAGAGTTGAGCTGATAAGGAAAGCAGCACCCAGAAGTACCCAAGAAGTGTCTATAACCTACAGAGACTGGATAAGAAGAATAGATGGAAAGGACTAAGATTTCCTGCTGTAGTACACTTTGGAACCTGAAAGAGGTATTGGAAGCCTATCTGTGTAAGTGGATGCAATATTTAGTGTAGTTGTCATAGCCAAAGTCAGTGCTATCAAAAGATAAAACAAGCATAGGGCGTCATAATTGACAATCATGACACCATGAAGTATCCTATGAATGATATTAGAATAATTAGTTTATCTACTGCTTCAACATAAAAAGATAGTGATAATAAAAGTCCAATTTTATATTTACAAATCCCTTTTTTCCTTTTTTTAAAAAAAATCTCACAGTGCTATACAGATCCAGATTATTCAATTATTTTATTCTAACTATACATGCATTGGAGAAAAAAACACCTAAGTTCAAACATTTCTCCAAATTCTGAAAAATATGGCATAAAGTAACTTTCTACCTGGTTTTGCATGCTTCTAATCTTACAGAATTTATAAATCTGGAAGATTAGGGTAAATATATAAGCACGTGGGAGGCTATGTGAAAATTTAATTGCTTTCTATGAAGCTTCACAAATCACAGTTTACTCAGTTTGAAGGCAATCGTAAAGAATTGGACTGGAAGGTACTTAAGGAAGCTGTCTCAACTACCCTCCCTCTGCAAAACTTGCTAACTCTGGTTTTGCATCCCTCCAAGTTATTTCAACAGATGAATTAATTTCAACAGATTTAAGTCTCTTAATCCTAGTTTCCTTTCCCCAGGTATTAAAACTGTTAAGGAAATAGTCGGAATACTTTTTGGTTTCACACGCATAGCTCTGAAAATATGTCCAGATTGAGAGAAGTCCTGACTGCTTGCCCCCTAAGCAGCTGCAAGATGAGACAGGTTATGGCATACCAGTTGTATATGGGACAAGCAGAGGGCAAATTTAGCAATTTAAGTTGATTTAAGCTTTTCAAGAATAAATCAGCATGGTAACCCAGGTAGTCATATCTTGAGAGGTAAAGTACCAAATGCCTCCTAGGCCTTCTGCTGAGATATATGTGAGGAATGAAATTCTTTAAGGAAGGAAAGATAGACTGCCCCTGTACAGAACTTCACTGATTTTTGCATGGCTGTGAAATATGCATCTCCCTGATACCCTTTAAAGCTCTTAGTAAGAGTATAATGTGCTTTTGTTCTTCTCAACTAATTCCTAATCCTTTTCTGGAAAGCAAAGATAATCAATCTACACTTCTCAGCCAACAACAGGAGACAATGTTCTTTAGTCACAGCATGTGTCTTTTCCTCCAGAGATCATGAGCTGACTGTCTCAATTATTGGGGTCCACTGAAGTCAGTGAACTAGGATAATTTACATCAGTTCAGCATTGTCCTTTTATTTTATATTATAATACAGCAGTGAACCAGGGATCGGTCTAACTGTGCTGGGTCAGTAAGTACCTAGAAGGAAACATGAGGGGAACAATGAACATCATAGCCTCAGTGTATGTGCTCTTGGTTAATGAAGAACCATTATGTATTTAGCAAATAAAGAGAGGAATATGTGAAAGGGAGCAATATAATAGAAGGGAGAGGATGAGAACTTCTTATTGACTACTGCACAGTGAAATTCAGCTATTTGCAGAACTTTTAGCTAACTATCCATTTATACATTTAACTCCAGAATACTAACACCATGAACTCCAGCAACATCATTATTGCAGTAGAAGGTCCAAGCGTGTGCTTCTGAGAATTGTACAGCTTCACTCTGTAGGCTTGAGAAAGTCACCAGGACGGCATGAGCAGATAATTATCCAAGACTGTGCATGAACAGAGTTCCTTGTGATGATTATCCAGTAGGAATGATAACCAGGGGCATTCATATGACAGAAAGTACCAATCAGATCATTGCAGGCCTGCACAAAAGAAAGAAATCACTGCTGATTGAACAGCAGAAGCAGCAGACAATAGAGATGATTAAACGGGTGGTGGTAGACATGGGGCTGCTGGAATAGCAACTCACACATCAGAATCTTTGACAAGCAGAAGCTGCGAAAGTAAAAATAGATGCTAAAAAGCAGCGGATAAGAAATCAGAAAGGAAAGAGGAATTCGTTGGATAAATGGAGTGTGATCAGGGCACACTTAAATTAACATGAGAAAAGCAATAAAGAAGAGGGAGGAAGATATTCAGATATTTGGAACAATCTCAAAGTATTAACTAGTTGATATATGAAATATATAATTGCACAACTAGATCATCTGTGCAAAAGAAGTGATCCTACAGCTACTGACAATGGGATTAGACCATGGAAAGGATAACTTTACAAAGCAGCTGATCAGACAGCTGGAACTTAGGAACAGGAGGCCATGCAGCTGTTGGCTTAGACAGTAAGAACTCAGCAAGCATAACTATGGGGCAGCTGCAGTATAAGAAAACATCCAAATTAGGCAGCAAGAAATGATATGAGAGCCTCAGGACCAGACAACATGAATAGAAAATAGCATATCATGAATGGAACGGATAAGAAAGCAATTGATTTTTAAAACAGGATCTGAAAGCAGCAGGCCTGGATGGTGTGGGATCAGGCGGCAAGAGTATCTGGCTGGCCAAGGCTGGGATCAGACAGCATATGCAGTCCATCAGGCAGGAAAAGGATCCAAAACCAGGAACAGTTCTTTGGCAAGAAGCACAATAACCCAAGAGAAGCAATTCATCAGATTTGACAAGATGAGTGGGAGTCTTCTGCACTAAAAATGGTCTGGAAATGCATGCCACCATGGAGCAGAGCATCACATTTAGTGTTAAGTACCCCTATCTGCAACCTGTTGTGCATTCCTCTGTCATGGTACACAGTCCTTTCCTTCTGCAGGGTAATGGGAATGCGAAGGAGCTGGATCTGTTGGAGCACACACCACAATGTGATGGCTGTAATCCTTTACCAAGGAAGGTCTCTGTCATTTTCTCTCACTGTTGTTTCGAGCTTCACTAGTTGGAGAGGATTATGAGTAATGATTAAATCCAGCAGCCTCTTTCTCTGTATGAAGCACCAGAAATTGCCTTTTGTATCTTTTTCCTGCAGTCGGCAAAGTTCTGTTTTAAGCTGTAGCATAGTCAAACCCTCAGTAAAATATTAGCAAGGCATTGAGGGAACAGAGCAGATTATAGGTCAGTGTCTTTAGATATCATCTGGCCTACTGCACTGGCACAGCATGTGACATTGAAAATGAAATAGCACCAATACATCATTGATCCCCTGAGCATATATGACTGCTATTAATTTCATCTTTCATCAGCTTATTCTCCCTGTACTCTTGCCAATTCCTGATGACTGTTGCTGTTTCTATAAATCACTGGAATACCAGGAAACATTACAAAAATCACAGAGAAGTGAAATCACATTTTTCATTCTCTCTTCCACTCTCCCTTTTCCCCCACAAAAACCATAATTATGCCTGTATAGGGGATTTCTCAGACCTTTTTATTTAATCTTTGAAGGTCTGTGACAACATCACCAATCTACTTCTGCAAGATAGTGGTTAGAAAAATTTATAGACCAGTTCTTTTGCCAAAAGCTGGTACAGCTAGCACTATTGCTACAGCTCAGTGTTGTTTATGTATTACAGAAAAGAGCACAAAGATTTTAAAACCAGCAGTGATCTTATACTACCTATATTGACCTTTGTCATTGCTGGTGCTCTGAGTGACAGTTTTCTTCATGGTGAATTTGATGCATTTCTTGATCATCCCTCAGTGACTTGAAATCACATTAACCCACCAATCTGCTCACAATACCTTATCACTGGTTCTGTTTGCACTTGTTTTGCTCTCCCATATTTCTTTAAAGACTTCTCCTCCAGAAATTCCCCTGAGCCAAAGCAGCAGATCAAAGCCCATGGGATCAACTGCATTAAATTTTTCATGAGGTTTCACACCCTTCTGACTCTTAGTCCTGTTGACGATTAAAGCACTAATTTGCATGGCAAACAGAGAGTCTTCCCTGGCCTCACCTCTTGCCCCATCAATAAAGAAGCGAGCCTGTGAGAAATTCAGCTTCCTTCGGGTATATTGACACCGTGAAGTCAGAGATAACCCAGGATCTCACTTGGGTCCTGACACTCTCTCATCAGCTGTTCTCACCTGATACCCCTGATCTGAACAGAATTTTTTATTAACCTGGGCTACTGAAGGCTGCCTGAGGTTGCTCAGGAGCAGCCTTTAGTCATCCTGATAACCTGCCCATTTTGCTGTGCGACAGGAGAATAAATAACAGATGTACTGGTGACTCTCAAATATCTTTTTATATCTGCCTCTGTGTATATGCATATTTAGTCTCCACCTTCTCCTGTTCTACACTGAAATAATTTTTCAGGGTTTATCTGTGCTAATCAAATCTACTTATACCTTGATCACATTTCCCTCTTTCCTTCAGAATTATACAGCACTTGACCAGGTATCATACAATCTGTCACATGGCTTTGTATAGGGTACCTAGACCAACCAGTCTGGCAGAAGTAGGCTACGAATACTCTTGGTATTGGAAGAAGACATGTAATTACAGTCTGAGGTAGACGATTGGCTTTTGTCTTAACTATATGGTTCTATGCACCATATAGGTCCTAGAGCACACAATGCAGATCTCTGTTTCTCCTTGTCTGAATTCAAATTTTATACCTTGGATCAGATGTGTAGGAGAATTATAAATTTTAGTGATGTTCCTTTAGTTAGAGTTATGTCTGCTAAGTGGCAAGTCACCAGCTGCAGTGTGTTATCACTATTTCAACTCATGCACAGACTGGCTAGACCACATGGTCTGCAATGGTGAATTTGGAGCATGAAAGCAGCCACGGTGCAGCTACGGTGCAGCTCCATACACGTACAAAGGCACTGCTGTGAGCGTGCGATAGAAGCTAGTGCATGGTGTCTGATTTGAGAGACTTATTGTCACATTTTTAAGGCCAGCCCTGCAGTGTACAGCTATACAGAGTTTGGAAGCACTCTGGGGAGAAAAACAGCATATAGAATGTACTGGAGATTTGTAGCACCAACACAATTTATTCTGTTGCTATTGCAAAAAGAGTAGGTGCCTCAATCCATCAAGTCTGCATTCTTCCTAACCTCTATGTCACTCCACTGCTTTAATAATGTCTGAAGTAAATTAAGGAGAACTGTAACAGCCTGGATCTAGGATATTCTCTGAGAAAGACAGACTTGAATCTACATTCAACATAGATACAGAGGAAGGAAATGAATCCCCAGTATTGCCTCCTGATGAATGCTATGGAGAGAATTATCTCCCTAAAGCTCCGTTTTCAACAGCAGTAGAATTTCTTTTGTTTTGAAAAAAAAAAAGGTGAAGTTAATTGAAAGAGAACAGCCAACACTTATCATTTGCAAGGTCTTTTCACAGCCTTTCCCCAGTCACACTCACCAGCCCCCAAAATTCAGAATGACAGAGCAGTCCAAACCAAAATAGTCATTTCTCCCTCCAGCTTAGAGTGAAGTATGCATGACAGGATGAGGACTGGATTTGAGCTGTAGCTTGGAACCAGCCTTTCTCTGTGTCTGGCTGCAATGGAACTGAGAAGCCAGAGCCTTAAAGTTCACAAGACTTCCTCCTTGTAAAGAGCTCCCCAACACACTTTAAACTGTTCTCTATGCTGGTTTTAGGCAGTGACCCAAAGAGTATTTTAGGATTTGAGTTTAGCAGTCAGGGGCACATATCCCATGTTTCCCAGCCACTGTGCAGGGAAACAGGAATGTGTACAACATGAAGCCAGGATTTAGCCCTACTGCAAAACTCGAGAGTCACAGTGTCCAGGGCCCCTTCTTTAGGGTGGGCCTAAATTTCTCTTCAAATATAGCTCTTCTTCTTTGAGCTAGTAGGCTTTTTGTACAGGCTTTTTATCTAGCTTTCACTTCGTACACATTTTAGCATGCACAATATCCGATTACTCATAATTTTTAAATACCCAAACAACCCATATAGAAAAATAGGGTTTTTCTCAGGTTTACAAAACATTTCCAGGTTAACAAAAATACCTGCCAGTTGTGCAGCAACCATAGGGTCAACATTTGGCTTCTCAAATGTTTAAAAGCCCTTGTGGGAAAATCAGTACTTGCTTCATGTGTGTTAGGGTCAGGGAGCGGAAGGGAGGGAGTGCTTCTGCAGCTGAGTCAAAAAGACAGGGCTGCAGGCTCTGCTAGGTCTGCTCCAGGATCAGGGCCCAGCCCTGCCACTCTCCCGGCAGCACCAGCAGCAGGATTTGTGCCCATGCTACACTGTCACAGCTCACAGTCTGGCAGCCTAGCAGGAGCCCATCAGCAATGCATCGAATCAGCTCATCTGTGCACACAGGATTTTTTCTGTCATCTTTTTCCACAGCATAATTTAGCTACATAAAAATCTTTAAAAAGGCATCCTAAAATTTTTAAAAAAAAAGAATGGAAAAAGCAACAGGACTGGAGGGAATGTACTAACTGCTGATACTGCACAAAGTCCCTTCTAAAATACCAGCACAATTTGGGAACTTAGCAGCAATCCATTCGCATGACTTATGATAAGGAAAAATCTTAAATCCTCCTTAATTTTACTGCTACTAATGCAGCCTTCACATTGTGTTTAACAAATAAACTAATGTGTGTACATAAAGAAGAAAGCTATTTTCTGCTAAATAAGTAGATTTTGGTTTCCAAGTTAATGGGTAATTGTAAACAGCAGCTGCCTAAATATCATTCTTTAAAGCATGAATTTAACCATCAGCATAGTGAAACCAGGAGAATAAAGAATACTTGTTTCAGCTCTGTACTGCCTTGTAGTTCTTTGCAGAAAAAAAAATCCTTTTGCTGTATGTAGCTACAAAGCAGCTATTTAACAAAAAAAAAGTTAATTTTCTTCAGCTGAAAAGACAGGGGAGAAAAATAACAGCTACAATAATAGGATGTGATGTATTATAAATTCCAGGAAGCATCAATCTCCCAAAGGAGAAAATGGTTGTGTTACGAAAGGTCTCAACAGAAAAAGTAAAGATGCCTTTGGAAATACCTAGACCACTATATTTTCTTAAAAATAATCTTTTCTTTGTTTTTAGGGGATACTTTCATTGTTCACAATATTCTAATCTTCAACAACAGCTTGCATTTTATTGATTGAGACCACAGGTCTTGCTTCTCGTTCTGAATTTGTGATAGTCAGGTATTGATGTAGCTGCATGTGTGAAAACCCCAAGGATGAGACATCATTTGTGTTTGTGGAGCTGACATTCGCACAAAATTAAAGGCCATTCTATTAGTACAAACTCAAATAATTTCTCTCTACATTTTAATCAGTCCTAATATAGCTGCCTTTTGATAGGTCATTGTTCCTTAAATCAGGATAAAAGCACAATGTACATGTCCTAGGTTACACTGTAGGAGAATCGTGGGAATATGGCTATTGACAAAGAGAAGAGTAAATTGGGTTTAATACCTGTAGCATAACTGGGCTATTAAATGCTTTTTTTTTTTTTTTTTAATCTATGTACATCTATCAAAAAATGTATGCAGGTAAAAAAACTTCAGATTTATCCTCACTATCAGATTTATCCTCACTAAACAACAAAACCTCCTGCATTATACTGTACAGAGTCAGTTCTGAAATTGCATAAAATTAAGTTCAGCCTCAGTAGAATGGCTATTCCTTATTTGCATAGTATAAATAAGAGAACCACCAGTTCTAAGATTTTGCTAATTCCAAGGTTTTACCAGTCTAAGCTATTGATTTTGTCTTTGTTGGTACTATAATCACTGGAAAGAAAAGCACACACTTTGAAAAGATGTTAGCAATCATGTAATACAGAAATGGAAAAGTTTATTTTCCAAAGTAGCTCTTTTCTTGAGGAGAACATTTTAGGACAATTTTAAAGGACTTTCTTATTAACAACCCATGTAATTCATATTAATACATTGTTATTTTACATGTCCATAGTACTCCTGTGATAAACATGTCTCTTCCGTAAAGTCACTATTCATGCCACTAGTGTGAATTTAGCATTTCTATATAAGTGGTTGAGACCTATTTAAAATTTCAGGTATCTCTCTCTGAGATTATAAACTCACATATTCAGACCTTCATTTTATATTGTTGCTGAAGTGTATACATGTCAGTTTTAGGTATATCTTTCATATGAAGAAAATACATTTAAGATGGTTTACACCCCTGACATTCAGAGCGATTATACTTCTGATCTTAGTATTTATAAACGTTTTCTTATTGACCTTAATAACTAAAACCACTTTGCCTAGGAAAGGAGTAACATTTGTCTCTAATATAGACATTACTGCATTAGCTGTGCATGACACAGCAGATCAGAATACGCAAATGATTTGGATATGTTAGTAACTCCTACCTTTGCTGATGGAATATTTGGAGTATTACAATATAAAAGAGGCTTGCCCACAACACTTACAGAAAAGGATAAAATCATTTTCAAGCTGCTGTGTGCCCTCATTATACTTGTTAAAATAACATTTATCCTTTTAAATTTTTTCTTTCTAAAAGGAAAAGAGTTTAATTAACTTGCATGAAGTAAAATATCTATAAATCAATTAAATGAAAGGAGAAATTAATTGAAGGGGAAATTGAATCAGGAACAAACTATTAAATACAGTAGAACCATTAATATTCACTTCACTGAAATGAATACAATTAGAAATGGCTAGAAAGCAAGATGGCAGAAATCTGTTCTCTCTGCACAAAGGATGAATTGTTCCATGAGACTCTGCAAAATATGGCTTCATACATTTCATTGCTAATAGCCTTCTGATACTGACTCTATGATAGATTTTAGTTTCACAATTGAATGCTAGTCATTCTTCAGAAAAGAGACACAAATTCCAGCCTGAGTTTTATCTCTAAGAAAATGGTTCCATACAAGATTTAAATAAAGTATGTACAGCTATTATGAGCAACTCTGTACAAAGTTTTCTGCTTTGTGGACTCTTCTGTGATAGCCAGTCCCCCAGAATAAATGTTTTCTAATGTAAGGTAGGAACAAGCAGAAACTGAATTCTGTGATAATATTCAATCTTCACTCCCAAACATAACATCTGTGGAATAAATCTGTATGAAATGACTCAGCTATCTCTGCTACCATAAAGATAGCAGAACTTTCAGTAAAACGTAACAGCCATCACAGAAAACAAAAGCAAGATACAACCCACAGGTCTACCATTTCACCTAATGAAAACATCGTATGACTGACAGAATGAGAGCAATAGAGGCTTCTCTGAGGGTAGTTCACCTACCTGGCTATGACCTCACATGTAATATATGTACAGTTTGAACACACCCAGTCTTGCAAGGAGTGGGAGATATTGGGCTTTGTGGTAGCACATGGAAGCAGGGGTATAAACAGTAGCCCTTCAGTATTAGCTACATATTCCATGCATCAGTGTCTCTGGGATTTAGTCAAGTCCTCTGCTGTGTTGCACTGTGTATACTATAGTTTGAATATAGTTATTGTGATTCATTTGTTGATATGCATTGTTGTATTTGCTTTCCTTTTAGGTCCATAAATAATGCCTTCAGTGGACGGTACTCTAGAACCTACATTAATAAACACTAGGGATAAGGGATGTAAGTAGGAAACATTTCCTTCCATCATTCCTTATATACCATTCAGAACATCATTTGTCTGTATCTGCATCTCAGAAGATTTTATAGCAATCAAGGCTGGCTCAGAGAATAATGTTTCCTGACTAAGATGAAGGGAGTCCCTTCTGCCTCCCCCTCTCTTCTGCTCACACTTTCCACAGAGGTTTAGCAGACTAGTAGATCACCCAGTAAGTGAAAATTATATAAATATAGGCTATAGTAAAGACTGATGATGACACAAGTTCTCAAAGCCTTGCACTGGCCCTAGTGTAAGAGACTGTATTGATTTCTGTTATATCCAGAGAAAACAGAAGAAACACAACCAGTTATGTCCATTATGTCAGTTATAAAACACAGTTTAAATTCTCTTTAGAAATACACCCACAAAAGGCTTTCTCTAATTATAGTAAATTATACATACTTAAATAGACTATTTGGTGAATCTATGCTTTCCTTAAACAGGCACACGGGGAGCAGTATGGTAGGATTTAAAATCCTACTGAGGCTATAAGATCAATAAATTATGAGGTTTAACACAATTCTCCTATCTGTTTTCTTGAATAAAGGGATTATTAATCAAATAATAGTATTATATGCTATTTAATTTTGTATAGCATGACCTGCATAATATATTTCACATTACAGTGTCACAATTGACAAGAAAAGCCGGAATAAACAAGACTATTGCAAAATGTTGCCAGACTACCACAGTTATTGACACCTTGACTTGTTAACTTCCTGATTAGATTTTGAGACATGTCAAGATTGCCATAATCTTGACAATTATGAGACAAATTTTCTCTCATTAATGTTCTGCTTTCAAAAAAGAACAGAAATATTCTTTCTTTTAAAGTAAGTAAAATGAATTTTCTGAAATGTGGAGCCTATTAAAGCAAGTTTAGATACTAGAAGTCATGAGCTTTCAAATCACTGTGGATATCTGTGGTGAAAAAGTACTTACTGATAACCCACCTAAAATCTTTCACAGTACAAAGCTTCAATGCAGTGTAAATTCTTTAGCAGAATACACATATATCAAGTTTTTGTGTGACCTAGGGCCAAATCTTCAGCCAATCCAACACATAGTAGCTTCATTACCTTCAGTAAAATGCTGCTGATCCACACTGAGCACTGACCTGTGATCTTCTAATACACCTTAGCTGATTAGTGCTGGTTCTTTCTGTAACTATTTTCATGGTATTATTCCATTTACTTTTCTGGAACTCATTTGCTCAAATGTGAAAGAGATCCAAATCTTGGCTTTAATGCAGCCTAAGCACTTAAGCCATTTTACGGTAGATACCATGTAGTGGCTGTAAGATACATTACAGATACTGTAAGATACATACTTGAAATCAAAGGGACAAAAATATCCAGCCAAACAAAACAATGATAGCTGCACACAGGAATAAATCCCAGCACTGTACCTGGCAAAGGAAAATCTACCAACATCACAGGTTTATTCCAGCAGACCTGAGCCTGATGTAAATTCACAATTATTTTCATACTCTCAACCACAACTCCCTCTGCTAGCTGTAAGAAAAAGCTTGGTGTGTGCATTCACATGGGTATCCCTTGTTCCACTGTGTTACAACCCACATACAGCTCAGATCTTATTTATCAGATAAATAAAGAACTTTATGTGGCACTGATTAGGCTGTGTATCTCATCCAAGATCTCCTTCTATCACCTGCATGACCTAAGAGCCCTAAGGGGATGGGAGAAATAGCCTATGTTGTTCTTGAAACTCATTCTGATCACAATTGCTATACTGAAAAGTGTAGACTTAATATGTGTCCATGAAAAAGGGAAGTAGAGCCTTGCAAACTCATATTTCAAAGACACTGGATGTTTTCAGAGGCAAACTTGCTTTCTTGGCAACATCCACACAGCATGTGTAGAGCCAGCTACAAGTACTCACAGCTTTACCCAGACAACGGTTGCATCAGCTGTTCCATGGAAATTTAAGCTTTTAGGATTCATCCAAGTAAATGAGAAGTAATCTTCTAAAGAAAGAAAATATGATTTAACCCTCCTGGAACTCAAAAATAGCTAAAGAAGTTTGATGGAAGCATTCCAAGAAACTCAACATCAAACAAAAAAAAATCCAGAAAAAATTCCTTTAGGCCAAAATAAATTTTGTGCTCACTAGAAATATATCAAAACCAGAATTAAAGAAAAGTCTTTTGAAAACTGAATCCTAACAGTCTATGCAAAATGTCTTAAAATATTAGACTGTAAAGTATTATACTTGTAAAAATATCTCTTCAGTCTACAAGTTTTAAATTATTATTTTAGGTAAACAAAACAGTAACAATGACTGATGTTCTGCATTCACTTGTTGTCTTTATGGTATTGGTGACATATGTGCTCAGCTTACTTGTGGAAAGAAAAACTTATTTTCTTCACTTTTTGGCATTGCTGAGACAGTAAAATTCATACAAAGTAGTCTGTCTTCCTAAACGCTTCATACATCAACTCCAAAATAGACCACATTGCAGAAAAAAAAATTGCAAAAAAAATATGTCTGCTAGATGTCTGTTATGCTAAGGAGTTCAGTAGTTTTTATGTCTTGGAAAATGCATAAACTGTCAGAAAATGTATGCAAAATGCTTTGAGGAATCTCAAGATGTAGCTGCTGTAGACAGCATGCAAACTCCTAATTGGAGAAAGCAGCCCTTAGAGATATATAAATGGTACTTTTTTATTTTAAATTGCACATCAACATTATAATCGTTTCCCTCTGCCTTTTGAGTTGTCCACCAACAATAGTTTGTAACAGAAGTTGTCAACCATAAGCTGCTCACAAACAGGGCAGGAAAAGCAGTAGTATATTATGTCATGATGCCAACACATAACAACAGACCATCTTCAATTTACCAAATGTTTAACTAAACTAAAATTTTAAGTACAAATGCTCATATAAATCACAGAGGCTGGGCCTAGCACTTGCCTCAACTAGATGACACAGACTCCCCAGTAATACTAAAATGTTTTAATCCCTTAAACTTTATCTGTCAGTACAGTGTAGCACACAAAGAGCACCACAGTGGTGCCCACAGACATCAGAGATTTAACAGAGTTCTCATTACTCATCATGCAGCAGTCATTTTTGAATTGTTCTTCTAATACTATTTTTGGCAATTTGGTTAGGTCTGAGCATTTGTGGAACAAAGTCTTCTGCACCAAACTTTGATGTGGCCAAAGACATACATGCCGATATGTGTTAATCCATTTTGTAACAGGGAACTTTTTAATTTAGTTTATGTATTTTATGCACAGATATAAATCATTTTATATCTGATGTGCATTTTCAAAAAAAAAAAGAAAAAAGAGAGCAATGTGGGTTTTTTCCTACCAGCCCCCTAATTCATAACATAAAAGATGCTTCATTTCTCTGTTCACATAGTTAACTTGCAGTTGAAGAGAACAACGTAACTTGAATTTTAAGAGAAGAAACAAGAATTTTTCAGCAATATTTGGCATGCAGGCACTGGCTATTTTTCTGCTGTTATGAAGATCTCAAAAGACACTTATCAGAAATTGAAAAGAAAACATTTCCATGCTTTTTTACTGCTTCTTTTCTGCCTATTTAATGGTAGAGCTGCGAAGAAAGCATAGAAAACAGACACTGAACACAGACACCCCCACCAACATTCTGGTTTTGACTTGCTAGAAACAGCTGGGATGAAGGAGCTCTGACCAAGCAAATGATTTTAAGTCAGAGCTGCACATTTGGAACATACTAAAAAGGTATTGCAACAGGCTGGCAAGACAGCACTGGGGGCCTCTGGGTGGCTTACAAACCATGAAGGAAGAGTACAAAAATGGAAAGCAAACTCATGATTGACGGCAAATGTAAGAAACCAGAAAACCAGATGTATGGCAACATCGGTAACTTTAAGATGCAAAATAAGTCCCAATTATCAAGGGACAGAACATAGCAAGGCTAAACTCTACAACATATTATAAGGAAAGGTCAAAAGAAAGTATAGATGTTACCTAAAAAGAAGTATAGGAAATCAGGGATCGCATAGGGAAAGCTGATATACTCTATGCCTTACTTACTTCAGTTTTCCCAAAAACATAGTTAGTGATCATAAATACAACCTAATTTAACAAAACATTAATCTAAACCAAGGAAAGAACCCGTTAAATAATACTTATAAAATCTGAAAATATTTACCTCAGCAGCATGGCATAGATTTCTGTATAGACTATATAAGGGACAAACAAAACAATATCTGTACCATCCAAGAGGATATATATGGAATGTGTGATGGCCCAGAAAGCCACAGAATCAGATATCATGTTTATCCTGAAAACAAAAATAGAGGTCCATGGAAATTAGTGATCAGTTACTCCAGCTGCAAAGTATGAAAGGTACTAACAAATATAATAATGTCTGAGGCTGAGAGAAATAATGAGGGAATAAAAAATGCAGCTGACATTAATTTGACAAGGAAAAACTGCATCAAATAGATTTAATTGTCTCTGGAGTAAATGGTCTGCTGGAAAAAGGAAAAATGTTGGACGTTTTATATGTGTTTATAAGATAATAAGCTAATCTACTTACAATAATAAGCTAATAAATCTATTAAACATATTACTAAAAAAAAAGGCTAGAAGAACTCACTATAATATGGATACTGAACTGCATGCAAAGCAGCACTTACAGAACAGTTATCAATGACTTGCTAGCAAACTGGATGGTTCAGGTAGAGTCTCACAGTGTCTGTCCCAGTACTGATTGTGTTGAACATTCACTCTTAAACTTTGATTGAGATATATGTATGAAAGGGCACATACAAAAATTGTGCAGGTTGTATGTATCAATAGGAGAGGGGGTGAAAGTACTTTGGAGGACAGGATCAGGGTTCAGAATTTTATCAATAAATAGTTCTAAATTAGCAAAATGAAATTCAATAGGGAAAAGTATGAAGTACATTTAGAGTGAAGACTTTGAATATACTCATTAAGGATCATTATGAAAGGTTCATTACACATTTGAGCATTGACTTGTGGAAATTTTAGAATTACTTTTCAAGTTATGAACTCGGTACTTTCACCCAAAGCAGGGCTCAGGACTGGGTGTTCTTTTTGAGAAGACCATTAGACCTATACTTTTATAGTATTTTGGACAGAGGTAGTGATTTAATATGAACAATGAAATCACTCTAAGTTTTATGGCAATTAGTTATCAAAAAATACAGTTTTAAGACCACACAGCTACTATGCCCAGAAACAGCAGCAAAGAGATTCAACACTTGTTTAATACATTTTCAAAAGGCGGGTCAAAGTAAAATCTCTTCCTTCAAGGAGCATTTACAGCCTCACTGCAAACCCACAGTTTTGGATTAAGATTCATGGCTGCCTCTGCAGGGAGGTGAGGTTGGTGTCCCTCAGAATAACCTCTCCTGCTGTGGAGTGAAAGGGCAAAGGAAAGGGTGTATATCTCTTGCTAATACTGTTCTACCTGCTGGTAGAGCATTTTGAAAACCAGGAACATTTCATAAACAACACTTGTGTCTACCTCTTCTTCTTACAAAGGTCTTTAAATGGGCAGAAGTCCGGAGCTGTGACTTCCACAAGGGCTGGGGTGCAACATGCAATCAGTGGCAACATGCTTTAAAAAGTCACTGACATATTAAACGAAAATTCAGGGCCTAAACATGGAGGTACATAGAAACAGTGGGTCATTTATAAGTCATTTTTAATGGAGCACTTTTCACTAATCAATTTGCAGATGTTGCAACAGACAGGAAGACAAAATGATTTTTTCAAACAGTTAAAGAAACCCATGAGGATTTGTTCTATGTTCAGCAAACATTACCAGTTGCCAAAGCAGCAGGTTACATTGCAATTAATATCTAAGTCCAAGATCTTTCAATAAGCATCCATACCCAGGGCAAAACATGAATAACAAAACTTAGTCAATGATTACTTCTGTGAATGAAGGTCATCCAGAATCTGAACGCTCATGCACTGTGAACTCATTTTGTATTGTTAGACTCCATGTAATCTCCCATAAATTAAATGCCTCCAGAAACAAGAGTGATGCATACTCAGTTTTCTAAGGATTTCCTTGAACTAAATAAAATTTCATCTACACTGGAGCAGATGTGTATCGTCATTATAGGAATATGGTGTGTAATCCCAGCCCTATGCTCCACTTTAGAAAATTTTAGTGACACGGTAGCAAGCAAAAAAACAACTTGATGCTCCTCATTGAATCACCAGAATTCTGCCATCAATAATTCTGCCACTACAATTTCTGCCTTTAGTTTCTGTAGGTCTTTTGCAGTAGATAACCCTTTTGCTAATTTAACTTAGCTTGAAGAATTACTCTCACTTTTCTTATTGCAAGAACTTTTTGCTGATAGAGAACTGTAATTCTGCTAAGAGACAGTTTTCTGATATAATATGAATATAGTGTTAAAACCCTTTTAAGTACTAGCAAGACTGTGATATTAACTGTAAAATTTTACTACAGCATTTTTAATAATCTCTCAGGTCTGGTCACCTATGTTGTGGTTTAAGCCCAGCCAGCCATGTAGTTCAATCACTCACTTCCCTGTCTTTCTTCCCCCGGCTCCCGGAGGGATGGGGAGGAGAACAAAAAGAGTCTAAGAGGGAGTCCTGGGACTTTGTTGGAGGTTACTTTAGCTAACCTGCAAAGGATATTGCAACAACAGGCTGAGAGAGGTTGGGGTTTTTTTCCATAAATTTTAAAGAATTGGATTATTTTTTTAAGCTAAAACAAATTAAGCATGTATACCTGGTATTTTTGGCATTCACTAGTTGCTTTGTAGCTGTATAGATTTTTCTGGGATTAGGAATAGATAGCAAAAGGAATTATGAATAATACACATAGCCTACATTCTCCTACGATTATCAAGCAGCAGAAATTAATAAATTCCTAAACTCAACAGGAGTTTATAATGAAATTAATACTGACACTAGTAAGCTCTTCATCAAACAGTGCAACCCAAATATCTGCTGGTCTATAAAATAATTCTGAGTCCTCTAACAGCTGAGAAGAAGCTCTTAAATGAAATCCTCCGTTACTAGGAGAATAATAAACTTCACACTTCACAGAACCTGCTTCGCCCATTAAATGTTCACTGCCAACAAAACTCATATTTTCGGAGCTGACAAAGGAAATATAAAACACTTTCATTTTATGTCTGCCATGTCAAATTCTTAACAGACCATTCTTCCAGAGGGTCAAACTTCCAGTGTAACAAGAATTAAATGCTGGGTAGTGTTTTTTAACCATTTTCTCCCTAAATGTCATACCCAAGATTTAAACTCTCTGCAAAACTCTTTGATTACTTGCTATATCTTGAGAATAGTGAGTATTCGGAGTATGGCTTTTCTTTAAATAAAACCTTCCCAAAACTAATCAGGTAGATCTTTTTTATTACATTTCTCAGTTTATGAAAAATAATGAAACATTTGTATCAAACATTTCTTAGTTCAGAAAGTTTCATATTGAGAGGAAAACCATCTCCCAGTTACATCTGACTGATACTTTTCTAATCTGTCTGCAGCTGGTAGTTAATGAGGCTTCAGGCATAGATGAAAAATATATGTGCAAAGGAGTAAAGCTAAGAGAAAGTACAAAAACTAGCACTGCCACTATCAAATGTCAGGGAAAGAGCAACATCTACAGAATAATACAATACGTTCTGTGTAAGTCAAGTTTCTCAAGTTTATTTTGAGGATAAGCCTACCTTTATCTAAACAACTCTTTCTAAACAACCCCAGAAGTGATTTAACTTTCTCATACTTCTTTTTTTAATTATTATTATAGTTTTAAGACATGTTTTTGAAAGCAACTTTATGTTCTGGGTGACCTTTGCTGCCATCTCTTTATCTAGCTACAGAAATGCACTTCCATGAATGAACTCCAAGATGTCCAAAAACCCAAACTGATGAATTTTTAAAAGTATACCCAGTCTGCAAGCACTCAAACATGCTTTTCTAGCCCCATAATAGGGATACTATAAGCTTTGGTTTCCTTAACACCAGTGTTCAATGGGCAAAGAAGCCACATCTGCCTCTGAGAATGCCACTGTGACAGTTATCCTTAAATCCAGGGTTTTCAGTAATATCAGCTAGGCATTGGAAGAGTTGTAAAATAAAAATAGAGTTGTTCTACGGCTTAAAGATTAATGTTACAATACCTGGAAATCAACCTTAAAAGTAGTACTATTAAATTCTCAGAACTCTAGAATTCTCCAGATCTTTCTTCAGGTACATTAATCATTTTCAAGAGTAAATGCTAAGCATTGATTTCCAGTAGTAAAAGTGGATGATCAGAATTCATTTTATGGTTAAATCCACAAATGTGTATAGTCTAACCTGTTATTCTAGTCTATTTCTATATGTGTTGTCCTCAAGTACAAATTGCACAGTACTGAAATAATTTAGAAACCTGGCTAATGAATAAATGGCTTCTAAATTTCAAAGTAGAGAAAATAAAGCTAACCTAGTCAGACCCAAAATGGTACAGCAAATGAATACAAATAACCTCAACAGGTACATTAAGGTATAGCAGACTGGCATTTTGATGTAAAAAACAGCATTAGTAAGTACAAGCACATACAGAAAGCATTATTGCTGGAAATTGAACTGAAGTCTGATAAGATTAGCTAAAATATGTGAGGTGAAGATAGAGGAATAACTATGAATTTGTTTCCCAGTTTTCAGCTCAATGGGCTATATTTTACATTGTATGCTGCATAGGATACAGATTCTGTATTCTAAACCCTTGGTTAAGTTACATATTAAAATTGAACACACAGCCTCACAACTTCAACATGGGAAATATATTTGAGTTCTATATGTTTGAACGGAATGACAGATGGATCTGCTTCAAGTGGTATAAATTAGAGAAGAATGAACTGGGAAAGGAAAACAAAAAAAGTGTCTAGTGCTTGAAAATTCGAGAAATCTGAAAGTAACGAGGAGCTCCCAGGAGACTGACTTCGCCTTGTATCATTAGTTTACTTCAGACATGAACATGTCTTTATATTATCCATACATACACTGGTGTGGAACCAGAATACAGCCCCAATTCTAAAACAGTATCACCAAGGGGTTTTTAAATGCAGAAAAGAAAACCTTAACTGGTAATTATATGCCATCTGATTATGCATGCAGTGCAGATGTTATTTCAGTTATTTCTGTTTAACTTCACCAGTCTCTTTCTCGTACTCTCTTTGACACTCTTGGTCTCCTCTTCTCTTTTAATCTGGTTGATACCAAACTCTGGAGTTAACAACACTAAATTAGTCTCTCGCATACAGTGACATAAAGCAAAAGCAGAAAGATGATAAATAAACAAATTTATATATACATCAAAACTCATGGGACAGGGGATGAATGAAAGTACACTCTGAATCTAGAGACATTTTTGAGGTGAATATTTTTATATTCATATTCAGATTTTTAACAACATAATTTTTCTGTCTCAGGAAAATACTCATTCTTGCTGATAATGTTTGCCAGGATAAGCAGCATATGAATATAGACACTGAACATTTTACAGTCATCTCTACCTTTTTACTCTAATTAATCTACCTTCTACTCTAATTACTCCTGCCTGATCATTTTAAAGTATTGGAGAATCCGGTTGTTATATCCCATAGCTTAGTTTGTTGCAGGACTAACAAAACCCCCATTTAGTGTGAAATTGTTTTGACTGATCAAGCTTCCATTGCTTCATCTCTGGTGGTGAAATGAAATAACGTGTTTCTACCTTACATCTAGTAAAGTAGGTGAAAGACAGGCAGTGCTCGCTATGTGTGATATTCGAGGCAGGACTGCCTCTTACGGGCTGGCAGAACCTGATATGTATTTGCCAGCACCAAACCAGAAGAACTCTCCTCCTGCTTCTAGTGAAGTTACAAATAGAAACATTACAAGATGCATCCCACACTGATTCCTGAAGAGATCCAGTAGCTCAGCCTGGGATTTTCCTTTTGAGACAGTGTTTGGTCAAGCCAACCATCTCATAAGTACTGCTGTTAAACCCCAAAGTCCCTGGTTAATCTAATGCAGGAGTCCAGCTAAATCTGACCTATAGAATCATAGAATCATAGAACAGTTAGGATTGGAAAGGACCTTAAGATCATCCAGTTCCAACTCCCCTGCCATGGGTAGGGACACATCACACTAATCCATATCACCCAAGGCTACGTCCAACCCGGCCTTGAACACCGCCAGGGATGGAGCATTCACAACTTCCCTGGGCAGCCCATTCCAGTGCCTCACCACCCTGCAGCAAAAAGATTTGAGAATAAAAATATGTTTTCTCCAGTGAATACAATTGCTTCCAAGGTAAGACACATAACAGTCATAAATCATAAATCAACAGCAGAATGAAAGAGGTTGAGTTCTTTTCCAAGGATCTACCTCCATATAGCACACAGGCCTAGAGAAAGGACATTGTCATATCTTTATGTAAATCGCATCAGTATTCATCACTCCAGTAATGCTGGATCCTTATCAAGTGGTTACCTCAACTGTTAATAACCTCAGTACACCACACTGACCCACTGGCTGTAATTAACTCCTGTAATGATGTAGAGAGAGGACCTGCAGAGTAATGAGTATGTTTATGTGTGGAAGGAAAGCGGAGCTAATGAAATGGACAGAGCTGTGTAAAGTTGCTTGAAGGTGAAAATTTCCCTTACAGCACTGAGCTGATGGATAGTCTCTAGCATGCTCATAAAAAACTTAGAGCTCTTCAGGAGCACATAACTTCATTACACATTAGCATATGATAATTGACTTAAACCAAAAGTTATGTGATACTGCTCTGAATGTTTTTCAGGGGTTTTGATTAACTTAGATATGAAAAGAGAAAATTCTAAGGCGGGTGGGTGAGTCATTTGACAAATAGAAATCACCACAGCATATACACATTCTCTGAATTTTCATACTATTTTATCACCATACAGTAGAGGCACTTCCTCTCAGGATTCACACTCCTGGTTTTCATGTCTTCTGGGAGAGAGTCTCACAGGGGTCAGGAGCCATTTTCACTGCTAGCAATGCCTGACACAAACCTCACTTCAGGTGAACTATCTCTGGATCAGTAATGCTTGATTCGGGCTATTATAGAGACATTTTATTGTCTTACAGTATTTTATATAATTTGCTTTTCCACTGAGGATTTTTTAATAGGCTGAAAATAAAAGCCAACTTGCTCCCTTTGAGAACTTGAAAAGGAAATACATCTTGTCAAAAGGTTAACAGATGGTCAAAAATGGATGCTCAAATAAATGGAGAAAAAAATGCAGTGAAAAAACGCAAACTGGTCTGGTTTACAGTCTTAAAACGCTTACATGTATATGCAGAAGGCAAGCCATGGAAGTCTTGAAAAAGACCAGCGTTAAATGCTACATGATTATAGCTCTGCTAGAGAAAAAACTGCTACCTTCCTTTAACACGAGCAACTAAATTCAACAATGGCATTCTGCTTTTCAAGAAATTCTTTGTGCATCCAGAGAGCAAGATTCTAGATGCAAATTGTCACCCTGTAGCGTCTAGTGCTATGATTACACATAACACTGTAAACCCTCTACCATAAAATAATAGGTACTCCTAAGCAATTTCAAAGCACGGATGATGCTGTTACTATTTCCATTCATAACAAAGAGCGAATCAACCAAGCTGCCAAGTGTAATAGGTTTCTTCAGAAGAGATTGCTAAAAGCTGAGCACACGCGTAATGGTAAATGTGAAAGATTTATGTCTGTTTTTACTCATGCCGACCCCTGCAATATGTCACAAGCCTGTAAAACAGCAGATTACCAGGAAAGCAACTAAAATATGCCTACTGGCCAAATGGGAAGAGTTATTTCATTTGGCTGCAACAGTGCCTAACAGACATTGCTAGTGTTCTTAGCTAGAATTACGGGAGGAAAAGACAATCAGCAGTGGAGGTGCTGGCTAAAAAAGTTTACATCTCTGCCAGAGATTCTTGGAAGGATTCTCTGAAAACTACAGTCATTCAGCTATGTTGAAAAGTAAAGGAGGAAAACCCACTGAATTATTCTCATTTGTGAATATTCAGCTGTGCACTATTTACAGAGTTAATCCATTACTGAGGACATGTAAGTCAGCTATCAAACCAGGTAGGGGAAGCTCTTATTCTTGGAGTCAGTGGCCCGCTCTCTGAGGAGTAACCATGAAATTACAGCAAGCTTGACTCTGCTTTAGTTTAAGTTACAGTTCCTATTAGCCATAAGGAGCCAAACAGCTTATCCAAATAGTGCCTATTTCCTGTCTCTGTTTCACATCTTCCTTTGCTTCTATACTCTGCCCCCAACATTGCCTCTCTTTGGCCCTTTTGCAGTGAACTTTCCCAAGCTACTGAGATCTTTAAACAGTGTAAAGCAGTCATTAACACAACAAAATTAACTATTCACTTTTACCTTTGCTATTTTTATGAAAATGGCTCTTTGAACACTGTTGGGAGGCGATGTTGTTTTCAAAGACCACACCAGCATTTTATAATTACTCATGAAATATTTAAAGACAAAAAAGTCCCTTATGGATGCTTAGCTGAATTAAATCTGAAATGCTTAAAAAACAAGTAAATTTGGGATCGTTCTAGGGCTTCAAAGGTATTAGCAAATGATTCTTTAGGCTTTTTATTAAAAAAAAGCACAACACCACACACAGCAGCTCACCAACTGGTGTCTTCATAGGCTTTTTGGACTGAATGAACAGAATATATTCTGCATTTGTGACTATTTGATTCACAGAGCTGATCCCATGGAAAAGCAGAATGTCTCCTGCTTTCGTGCTGATACTGTAATTATTTTGTTGTTGTTCTCTCCAAAAAGCCCTTGACTTTCTAATAACTTGTCCTTCGCTTGTTCTTCCTCTAATAATTTGGCTTTTTCTTGTTCCTTAGGACATTAGGGCTGATTTATTGCTTTAGTGTTTGTGATGGTCTTAAAAGCCACTTCTGAAATTCAATACTACTACGGTAAGAAAATTATTAGTGACAGTATTAGTGACAATGAGAAAATAGACTAAGGAGCAAAAAAGTATACAGATCTTGCTTGTCCTGAAACAACTGTAATGGTTGCTTTATCAAGAGATCTGTGTTCACAGTAAAGGGAGGCAATACATGATGGAAGTGTTTCTTAGGACAGAAAGGGAACATGTTGTATATGAAAACTGCTACTCTAGAGAAGCATGGTCGCGTTTTCACATAGACTATTTAGGATCTTATTGAGGAAAAAAAATAGTTTGGTTCTCTTACCATCAACTAATCTGTCTGATTTCAAGCTAATAATTTCTAAAAGTCTTCAAATTACAGCAAAATTCCATTAGCAGTTTATAACATGTTCCTGTTATAATTTGTTTTCTTACATTTAATTACATATAAGAGTCAGATATTGTATGGATAGTGATAGCTACTAGGAGGGACATTAGACAAACCATATCATTAGGCAAAGCAGATCTTATACCCAGCTCTGCTGTTTCACTGTGTAACTCAGATTTCTGCCTTTAAAATTCAAATAATAATATTTATTCCACCTAAAAAAACTACCTGAAAGGAAAAAATACATGAAAAATCTTTTTAGAGCCAAACTTCTGTGCATCATTCCATTGTGTTTTTTCCTCTGTCCTCCTATTGACCACATAATGGAAAGCAAAGGTTACTTCTCTGACATCCCCTAAGGCTTTTAAATATTTAAACCAGTATCCAGACCTTTTCTGAGCCAAAACTAAGTCCCAAAGCACTTCAGATGCACCATTCCTCTTTCTAAGCACAAACATTAATATATATAGCTCATATACTTTTTTCTTTAAAGCAATTCTTTTTTTCCTACAAAGCACTTTAAGATGTACTCATCTGTAAAAATCACTGTACTGAAAGACTCCTAAAAACTTGATCTCCTAGGATTTCTGTTCACAGACTTCTCTAGAGACTGAGTTCATCCACACAATCAATACAGCTCCAAAGAACTTCAAAATGTAAAATCATAGATTTAAAGGTTTGCTGCCTCTTCTCAATGCCACATTTTAGTATAATTCTATTTTCCCCTTTGGCTGGTATAAATAGCTGTTATGTGTGGATAAATTCTCTGAGAGACCAGCCATTACTAATTTTCATACCTCTGAAAAGCACTTCTTAACTGCTTTTCTAAGTCAACAAGGTTTATAATATCATATTGCCTCTGAATGTCTCTATTAGATGTCCCCTTATGAACCTCTTAGCTGTTTTCAGTTGACTTTACTCCTGAAGTTAGTAACTTCCACAGGATTTATTAAAACAGGTAGCCAGGTGGAGGAAAGGAAATGATAATCTTCTCTTTCCAAAGGCTGAAACTCAAGAGCGCTCCTTCCTAAGCACTAGAGGATCTGCACTGAAAATAGATATGAGTACCTGATACATTTAAATAGAAGCTTTAATTCTATTAGACGTCAGAGACTGTGACTTTAAAATAGAAAGGCTGAGTCACGTAGGCATTGAAAAACAGGTTTCATTTCACAGAACAGCTTGAAGAATGTGAAAAATAAAAGATTTTCCTTAAATGAGGTTGAAACACAGTGTTTATGCTTCTCCAAGCAAGTGTGTCATTCAATCAACCTGTGAGGTACAATACATTGAAATGAAACAGTGCTTGCATCATTCTAGTGAGTCAAGCTCCAGCAAAAACGCAGTTCAGCATGGAAGCAATACTGAAATGAAGTAACACAGCCACACAGAAAAATGAAAATGAAGGAGCCACTGGGAACATGCATCAATAAAGTTCTGACACTTTACAGACATTAAAAACAGTGGTAGGTCAGCTCTCCCTGAAATTAAAAAGAAATAGAGGAACACCAAACACCTCCTGTACCTACTGGAGGTGCCTTTGTATTTGCAACATTTCATCCTAAGCTTTCAGTGAATAATTGCTAAATATTTCCACATCCTTCAGTGAAAGGCTACAAGTTTGCAAGTTTAAATTATTAAGCAAAGTGGAAAAAAAAAAAAAAAAACCTCAACAAAGTTTAGATAAATTCTTCAGGTTTAAATGTGTCATTTTAGAGCAAGCCAGCAGACTGAAAATGACAATCTTACAAAAGAGAGCAGCCTCAGCCCAGCAGTGTGCTTTCCAAAATATCAGCACTGAAGCAATCTGTCACTTCTAGCATCTCAAGCTGCATTTTTTGTTATCTGCCTTCTGAAATGTAACTATTAGCAAGAAAGAAATGGTTAGAAAAGAATACAAAGCCTAAAAGGACAGAGAGTACCACATGGAGCATCTTTGATTATTGTGTTAAAATTGAAACACATGTAAAGGATTAGATACAGCAATGCTTCTAATTACTTATTGTGCAAAAATAAGAAAACCAGGAAATTACTGGGATAACTGAAGCACCTGACTTTGCAGCATTCTATAATAGAGGTACAGTAGCAATCTTTTGGAAATCTGCTTTTCAAAAGAAAATAATCCCTATAATTTTCTTACTGATGCATTCTCATATTGATAGTAACAAGCACACCAGTATGCCACTGGCTTTCCTAGTAAAGAGCACTGTTTCAGTGTGCGGCTTTGATCTTTGTGGCCTTTGTCATCTATCATCTCAAAATTCATCCAAGTCCAGTTAGTTAGAAGACAACAGAATTTGTATAGTTTCTTACTAACCACAACTTCTACTTCAGAACATGTGCTAAGTGTTAGGCCACTGCAGCAAGAAATTACCCACGTGTATTCTCCCATTAGCTTGATTTTGTGCTTTATGTGAATTAGAAGAGGTATGAAATTGAGATTAAGAGATTGATAATTTTTCACTTATTTTAACCTCTCATTTTCTGTAAGGATTTTGTGAACAAGAAGCTCTTTTGGTGAGCTATAGGAAACAGAAGCATGGGAAGAAAGAAAGGAGAAAAAATTAAAAGCTCCATCCTGTTGTGTTTGACTTAACACTCTGGGATGCTACCAGAGTGAAAAGAACAGCAAAACCAGTGAAAAGAGCAGGAAAAACACTGCAAAGAAGCATTTTCTACAAACAAGCACTGGGGTACTTGCAATCATCTGAGCTAAGATTCTTGTTCACAAAATATGTTATTTAGAAATAGGCATAAAAAAAGGAAGTACTGAGATTGAAGTAGAAATTGCTATTTTAAAGTAACAAAGCCCACAGTATATCCCAGTGTGCTTTATCCTGAATTGCAAACATGCTTACAACTGACTGTTACTCTATCAGGTGAATAATTTCCTTGGCTTATAAAAGTTCCTTGAATAAGAAAAAAGAAGTATGGCATCAACCATTTAACTATTGTTGACATACTTTAAAATCCACAGGCTGTATTTTTCTATTTATGATAAGCACTAGTTCTGCAAAAAATCAAATACACATTATAAATAAAATCATAATATTTTCTTCTCTATGGCTTTTCTTAAGAACAAAGCTTGAAACATTTTCCAGAAAATTTAGGACACCAGAAAATTACCCAAGAATGCTGTTTTTCCAGATGGGTTAAGGTAACACAATGAATTTCAGTAAATATAAGATTTTGCAAGAATTCTCTAATTCAGATCATCACCTTGAGTTCAAAGAGTATTTCATAAGGTGTGAGATCACTATCCAGCAAAAGAACTATGCATATCTGGGAGATACACCGTATAGTACTTGTTTGCTGACATTGTCAAAATTGGATGAACAGCAAAATCCAGGCTGTGGGGTGATTGCCTTTGTGGTGCAAAGAGGAGCATCCTGCCCTTGCACTTCATGAACGGTGAACACACTCAGTGGGACATGAGGTGAGAGAAATAGCTGCACACCAACCAAAGGTTGAAACACATACTCTGCTGGTGATGATGGCACATGTTGGATGAGATGAGCCTTGAATTAAGGGAGCTGGAAACTGCTTGTCAGGTATAATGACAGGAGAATAACTCTACAGGATACAAGAAATAGAGAGAGGGGACCTACTTTAGAATGAAAAAAGATGTTTCACCCTCCAGAAGTATTACAGGAAAAGGACAGAAGAGACAGATTTATACATCACGCTTCAAGAATGGTGTTATTTATGTAGGGCCCAACCTTGCCTGTAGGGAAGCTGGATCCTACTTATATGCAGAAACCTCTTTTTTTACACAGATTACGTTCTGTAATCTGACCCCGTTTTCCCTTTCTGTCCACAGAAGATGATCAAAATAAGAATGACGGAAAAATAAGAAAAGGTTTGTGTGCTAAGAAGTTTGAGCTGGTCTAACGAAAAACTTATAAGACTGACGTAATCAACAGGTCTGTTATTAGGACAGGACAAACAACAAAACAGCCAGTGCAACAATTGTAATTATTAGGGATTGAAATTATTAGGGATTTGTATAAAAAAGAAATACTTCAACTGACTTCTGTTAGTGGCATAGAATATATGAGAAGGAAGAATTTGATGACTACAAAGAGTATGCTGGTAGCACTGATAAAAGAAGGAGCTTCTAACTGTATCTAGGTAGCAGCTAAATCCAAGTCTCTTAAAACATTACTGGAAATTGCTTGATGAGCAATGAAATCTGGTGACTCATTTATCTAGTTAAGTCTCCACTGAAGCCACTCAGTAGGACAGAAGATGGTGCAGTATTTTACTGCCAAACCTGAACAAATTATAACATGTGAGCAAGCCCGGATTTTTGTCATCTAATTTACTTATGTTACTTGTACAGTCTTTTCTGCATGTCTTTACTGATATTCATAACCCTGCACACTCTTCAAAATCCCCCATCCTTTTGCTTTTTGGCTGCTCTGGTCAAATTTCTTCAATGTCTCCTTGCAACAGGAGGATTCCCAGGATTAATAGGGTAAAGATTTTGCTTTGCTTAGTGACTCCTCGAGGGCTATATTCCCAGTGAGAACCACATACATTGAAAAAGTGGGTACAAAATGTAAATAGTGAGAATGTGCAATTTGGAATTGCTGCACACTCTCTTTTTAACTGAAAAGCAAAAAAAAAGTTTGTGTGGGAGAAATCCCTTGAGAATTTGCATGGGTTTTGATTTTATTGCTTGATTCCCATCCACCATCCTTTTTTCTATGTGGACTACACTGTATCCCCCATAAATAAGATTATCTTTGCTTTTATACTGCAAGATTGAAGTAGGTTTTAGAAGATGCAGCAAGAAAATATTTTCATAGTGTTCTATCGCTTACCTAAAAAGGATCTTGCTAGATATTTATTGATTCTTGCTTCAGTCTTATGCTCACTATTCTGCACTGCTACCTTTGATTGAAAACATCTTATGTCCCTTTCCCATATCCACATTCATCTATCTTTTGTCTTCCATTTTATTAGAATATGTGTGTTTATCGGTTAAACTTGTAAATGGTTTATGTGCATATGCCTAAAGGCAATTCTTCGATGTTGCTCATATATACAATATGGAAAACAATCTCAAACAATGATGATAGCATACACAGAGGTATATATTTCAGTGGGAATTCAGGCAAGCAAAGAGACATGCACACGCATAACAGAGGCAAAATGAAGAAATTTAACATCTCCTTTTTAAAAAATAGCTACAGAGGCTTTTCTGCTTCTAGGAGGGGAAAGAAGGGCTGAGCTGGGGTTTCCCTGCTGCCTCCATGTGCTTGCTGAGTTGCTCTTGGGATGCCCTGGGGCTGGGCAAACTGATTAGAACACCCCTATGTACCAACACACAGTTACCACTGCAGAATTACAACTGAGGAGACATTTTGTGCAAATGCAGGAGCATCTGAAAAGAATTATTTTCTGTGTATACTAGTAATATAAAAAAAAAGGGGTGAATAAACCAGAAAATGGAAACACTGTCGGAAGTGTATTCTTGATTCTGCTCCCGAGACCCTTGTACAATTGAGACTACAGGCATGGTGCTGATGTCCTTTCATTAGTTAAACTGCAGCAGTACATCCTGCACTTTAAAGATCACTTGCCTACGTCACAAGAAGTATTGAATTTCCCCGTTTATTACAATATGGCAACCTAGAAAAGACCCACATTTACTTACTCTGTTCAGAACCCCTTAAACATATATATAAGATAGAAGGGTACTTGTTGACTTTTTAGAAAGAGCACTGTAACTCCTTATTCCATAAAGAAACATTTATCAGATTCATAAATAATGCTTGAAATATCTTAGCCTTTCTCAAGAATAATTATTCATCTCTCATTCCTTTACACAATTACCACAAACAAGCAAATAAAGGAGTGATATGATCTTCAAGTGAATGCCCAGTTGTCAGAGATTTTCTAGGAAACAGTGCACCTCTCTTATGCATCAAGGTGTAACAGTGCTTCTGTTAGTACTAATACCAATATATCCTGAGCAATTTACTATCTCTATTAATAGATGCTATCATTCTTGCTTACATTAATACCAATATGCTACTTCTTCAAAGCAAATATGGACTTTGCTAAGTGTTAACTCATAGTGAAGTGCATAGTGGATTGATTAAGTGGTAATGAACTTCCAAGGTTCATATTTAAGCTTTTGACCATCAGACGTTCACAACCTGTAGTCTGAAAACCGTTGGATCACTTAATGATATTTTCTCTCACAAAAGGGTTCTAAACCATGCATGAGTTCTGCGATTTGATGGTGCTGAATATAAAGATCTAAGTTTCACTGCAGTTGGGATTAAATAGCTCTAAGGAGAAACCACGAACTTATTAGCTTTTCTTACTTGGAAATGTTAGGGGTAGTTGATGCATAAAACCACATGCTATGGCTATATACACCATTTGTCCAGTATCTAAAATGCCATTTTCATAACTGCCTTGGCCAGCTGCTAATACTGCTTCTTGGGAAGTAATCTCTGAACAGACACAGGTATACTTGAAAGGAATCATTGCCAAAACATTTGCTATTCACATTATTCAAATATTCTTTCTCCCAAGTACTTTACGTTTCATTAGAGCAATCATCCCCTTTGCATTCATGTGGTCAGTACATCTGTCTTGCTGCATTTCTGGCTCATTGAGGAGAAATGCCTTGGTGACTTGCCAAATGAAGGTAAAAAAATAAAGGGGAAAAAAGTCAGGCAAAAGGATCAATGAAACCAGGTGAATCCCTGTTGGCATTAGAAGTACGAGAATAGTCACTTTATAAGAGTTCACTGTGTTTTCCGGAATACGGCATGAGACTTGAAACAGAAAGAATGGCATTTTCTGAAAGTGAACATTATCCCTGTGAATTTTTAATTTTTTTTTTTTTTTCAAAGACTGAGAGTCCGGAAAGCACAGACACAACATGTGGGTGCAATCAGCTGCAACACTGGGTCTTACAAAGCATAGGATTTTAGTTTACACTGAATTCTACTTTGTTCAATGGATCCAACTGCAGGCCATATTCAGTATCTGCAAATATACACCAGTATTGAGGTTTTAGGTTGCGACACTAGAGCAGAAGTGAACTTCCTAAATACTGTGAGGAAAATAACTGATCCATTCAAATACAAATGCCAAAAAGTAGATAATAACATATCCTTTCTTATAGACTGAGATTGGAATCTCTTCACAGCAGGGTCTTCTTGCAACTCCATGTTTGTCTGATTTTTATTGCAATGTCTGCCCTGAATCAGGCAAACCCTCTTGTCTGTAATGTAATAGCAGCAGCATTTTGAATTCTCCTCTTTCTCTGCTTGGAAAGTAGTGTTATGGATCCACAGATAAGATTAAGAAAAGGTATTGACTGCAGATGTCATATCTTGTCTAAACCATTTGGACATGCCCGGCAGCATTCCCAATATGTAGGGGAAAACTTAAATATATAGAAGCACATTATGAAATCCACATGATGGTGCTTAAGCAGATTCAGTGGCAATTAGCTTAAGAGCTGCACTTGTTTTTCATGGAATCTACAGCATTAGCGCCAGAAAACAGTTTTGATATTTTGCAAACTAGACCAAAGGACATTATAGGGTCACATTTTAATGCCTTATTCTAACCTTCAGGGAGAAAAAATTCTTTGCACACATTTTGCAGCGCTCCAGTATTTGGCCTGCAGTGTCCTATGCCTTCACATGAGATGAAGTTAATGCTGGAAAAATTTCATTTATTCAGTTATTATTTCTGCAGACTACAACACACAAATGAAAAAAGGAAAACAGTGATTACTAGTTTGTAACTCAGCAAAATCTGACCGAGATTTCATCTGTTATCAAAAAAAACAAGCCCTCTCTCTTCAAATATGGGTGGCTGAGGCTTATCCAGGAAAGGTCATGGGGAATCTTGTTACAACGATGTATCATCTAGTGCCAGGTCCCATAGAAAGGGACGTGGGTTCATACTTCTTCACCCTTTTTAAATACAGAGTTTCAATTTCAATGTTCTTGAAAGCAAATCTAAGCTGCATGTTTTTAAACATATTTCACCTTTTCCTAGCATCTCTGTAACTGGATTATTACATTTTCTCTTCTTGTTTCAGGAGGGAAACATACTAATCTTTCTCTTTCCTCTTTTTTCTCAAGGAAAAGGCTCCATTTATTCATTAATTTTATAAAAAAATTTCCTGTGCCAAGAAATTCATCTTGCAAACATACTATAGACATTTCTGTACAATCATAAAGCTGAAAAACCAACCAACTAGAGAAAAATCATTTTGCATCGTCAAATATTAAGTTAATGAAAATTTTGTCAAACAGACATACAATGGCATGAGATTAACTGCCATGTCTGTTTTTACAAGGTATTTTTCCTTTGCAAATAAAAATGAGTTTATATGTCAAAGAAAATTACATGAAGCAATGAAGTGGAATTAAATTAATTTTACATTACAGTTGAAAATGCAAATGATTCTCTTTTAATATAAAAGATAGGTTTTTTCCAGGACCATCCTCGTTAATTCAAAAGCAAAATGGAGTTAGTACTTTACAGGGAATTCTAACAGACCAATTATTAGTGTTGTTTATTAAGATAGTGGCTTTAGTGCTAGACAAAAAAATTGAGTCTCTTCTGTGTTTCAGAAAATCTTTCTTATATTCTACATATGTGCTTACATCAAGAGGATTTTAGAAACATCCAAAACATTCAGGCACAAAACTGCATAGCCTAATAATAAGAATATTATTACAATAATGAGAACTGTGCTTAAACAAATTATTTTTTTCCCTTTTTCTCAAAAGATACCACTCTTTGAAGGAACTATGAAAAGTTAGTTACACACTGAACAAAAAGATAACTTTACAGTGTAAGATTCCAGCAAAGAAAAAGCCTAGGTCCTAACAGTTAGGAAGCAATTATCTACTAGGTACATGTGCAAACCGTGCGGCTTAAAGCATCCAAGGGAAAGTAGCAAAATGCACTATTCATGGTCTAGTTTTAGGCATATTCCTGTGGGAAATCGTAGCTTTCTACAACATTTTCAAATACTAGTTTGGCAACATATGGTTTGTGAGCATTCAGAAGAAAAGAGTATGACCTGTAAATAAATGTCATTTTTAAGAAGGACCATGTGTGCAATTAGGAGATTCCCAAAAGAGCTAAGTGGGGTTTGAAAGCTACTCCAATGCCTTTGGGCTAGAAAGCTTGGCACAGATTGAACCAGACAGAGATAATCTTGATTAACAGTGCCTCCGAGACAGAGACAGAAAGCGCTGGTACTGCACAACAGAACAGCTGCAAGGCCTACTAGCCAAAGCCCAGCAGGAGTGTAAGAAACATTCGTTTTTCAGGTGTGACAAGTATTTCTACCAGAAACTCTCTTTTGGGATTATGTATAAAGACTTCAGTTCTTGCTGCCCTCAGCAAGAGTCCTAGTGCCACTGGGAGATTACTCTGGGGACTGCATGGTCTACAAAAGACTTCATAACAACTACCAGGGTTCAGGAGACTCCTGGTAGCCATGCAATGCTCCCTACCATTCCCACCTCCAAAGCACAATACCACTACTTGGACTACTGGATGATTAAAAAGAGAGGGAGAGAAAGAACTTTTACAGTTATTTTCCATATTTAATCCATAAATACAATGTTACTAGTTAAAGAGCAATAAAACACTTTATAACTTACTCTAATTCAAGGTAATTTACTGATTTGTTATTTTTTATTGCAAGTCAGAAAATAGTCCAAATGTTGTAATAACTTGTTTCTATTCAACATAGGCTCTTACTTCTTTGCTGCAAGACTCAAATACCTCCCAGGAGTGCTTACACACCGCTGATTAACACTTCCATCTTATTCCCAAATTGAGAGAAAAAGTCCAGATTCAGACCAGATCTCAGTTTTGCTGCTCTACATGGTATCTTTGTCTCCTCCCAAGGTTGCCTCCTCAAGGAAAAGCCTTAACCTCAGCCTCCATCAGCATGGGACATGTGGCACTCTTTGCTGTGCACTGTACCCCTTACTCTCATGTAACATCTAACGTGTTTTTCAGAGTGAATTTGCAGACCATGGGAACAGCTCTGCAAGCTATTTATCCTGATATCTCAGCATACTCAGGTATGCTGTGTACTCACTGTATACTGTATAACTTGTAACTAACATCTTTTCAACTGAAAGAACATTTCAGTCTTAATTTCTATTCATTTTTTCCTGTGTAGCAAAATTGTCTTATGACCAGCAATTACTCCTTACAGCCAAATATTTCTGTCATGGCTATTTGCCCACTGAAACCAGATTAATTCACTTATTTGTAAAGTATATCAGAGAGGCGTCAGTATTCCAGTCAACAGTGACTCAGGCTGGCCCTGAATCAGTGGCCAGACATGACAGCTCCATTCATCACAATGAACTTACTTTTTACTATTATTATATCCCTCTTTTTGAATGTCTTCACATATCTCAGTGAATACTTACACCCAGGAAAATGAGATTCATACTTTCAAAAAGGCTTATTTCACTACAAAACAGACTGTGAACACATCATTGGAGACAGACATTTCTTCTGATTCCCTGATTCGGTAATCAAATTTACTCAAATGAGAGCTGAAATAAACACTTTCTGCCTTTTCCTCTAGATGCCAGTCAGGAGATAACAGATTGTACTCACAATTTTGATTACTTGGGAGTGCAATTTTCATAAAGTCTGCTATTGTATGGGCAGTTACAGGCCTGCTTTTGAAAAAATCTCTTCTTTTGAATGTATCAGAGTAGCACTACACCATATGTGTATTTTGAAAGCTATTCTTCTCTCTCCTTAATTGAGGTTTAAGCATATGACTCAAATTAGCTCTCACTGAAGTGTTTTCTTAATCTTCTTTAAATACATATTTACAAATCAAAAACCTACTTGTTGTTCTTCTAGAGCACGTTGAAATCTTATCTTTTATTACCACTTATTTATTAAATTAATCAAATATTTCCATGAAGTTGTACTGGAAATACTAAGGACCCTCTTCAATTTTAGATGAAGGTAAGAAGCCATCACAACATAAATTTTCACATAAATCAAATTTAAAACAAACCCCTCAAATTCTCAAAGAATTTTCCCAAGGTGGTTTTCTCCATTTCCCCAAAATATGGTGTTGAGTTTTTCACAACTCAGACAGGAGCTATGCCCTAGATTAATTTGGCCAGTCTGTTTCGAATAAACTTGTTTAGACTTTCTACAGCACTTCATTATCAGCATTTGCTAGACAAAGAACTACCATTTCTGTTTCATCTTGCAGCTTCAGTACATAAAGCCATTCCCATAACACCATCCATTACAACCACATAGTGCTCCCTGAAAGCTCATCTCCTACCTTCCTGCAGCTGCTGCCCCTATCACTGAGTCACTGACAAATTGCATCACAGTAAATTGAGTTAATATCATATTTAATTCAGGAGTAATTTCTTCTGAAGCAAATATTTTTCATATCTTGATAAAGCATGCTTTCTGCAAGCAGAACTCCTATACTGAAGTGCAAACTGAATGTATCAGAGAGCACTGAACATCTCCAGAACACCACATTTAAAACACATAGCCTGATGTTACTTTTACTCTAGCAGAATTTCATACCCTGTGTTACAAAAATTGGCAATTTTACACAAAGTAAGCCCTTTATGGTACATCAAGAACACATATACTAGTTTCTAGTGTAATAAGAAATAGGCAATGTTCTGAAAAGAAACCTATTCTTCATCAAAATATGATAAAACTGCTCAACGCCTTTATTTGCCTTTGATAAGTACAAAGTCCTAGGCCTTAAACAGAGTCCCACTCCTTCTCAAGTGTCTGAAAATGGTTTTAGAAGGAAAACTACAGTTGAATGACTCTTAGCATAAAAAAAAAGTCAGTGATCGTCCTGAGTCAAATAAAATGCAGGAAGATGGGTACAGGCATAAAAAAACATTCATCTGCTTGAATGGTAAGGTGAAATAGTACCTTCTTATGCCTTAGGTGAGGTACCATGACTTAGGAAATGGGCGAGGCTTTACAGAATATACCTAAATCATAGGACTGTACTCTAATCTAGAATCCTGGTGTGCAAAATTGGGATTACTTCAAACAGCCTTCTAACACTGGAGGAGGCTGGGGAGAACCATGTATGCTAACAAAGGAGATTCTATCATGTGTAGAGGGAACCATGTGAAACCCTCCTGAAGACTACTGGTGTTCTAAGCTCCAACACAAAATATTCCAAGTAACTGAATCTAATGTTGCGCAAATATGTGTAGATATCTTTTCCATACAGACAAGGATCACAGAAGCTTTTTCTCAGAACTAAAATTTCACTTCTGAGGAAAAGACAACTTCCATTGAAAGAACATGCAAAAAAACTCAGCAAGGTCTCACAACTACAGCTGGATATTCCATTTGATCTAAGTTAAGGTCATGAGGCTCTGAGAGGAACCCAAGCTGACCGAAATGTGATTTGAAAACAAAATTGTAAAATGGAAAAACCAGAGTTGTTTCCAGAGTGCTGACAGATAGGAGCAGGCGACTGTGCTTTATTTCTGATACTCTCTACTAGCTCCTAAATTACTGTCATAGTGTGCTAAGGAAAATTATACATTTGACATTACTGAGCTGCCTGACAGGCAGGTCACTACAGAATTTATTCCTCAGACATTCAGGAGTGAGGCATATTTGCCAGTGGAGATACCTCTACTTCTCTTTGCTAAGACCATTAATGTGAAGGGTTAGTGTCCTGATACATTGCAATGATACTACATCAGTTTTAAAAGTTAAATCAAATGCTACAGTACATTACATCAGCTGACATGTCCTGCTCAGGCCTGAAAAAACAGCTTATTCTGTAAAGCATGGCTCTACTGAGAAGTTACTTTATAAAACTGGTATCAGTTTCTACATGACATTGGGATGACTGAGTTGCTTCATATTTTCTCAAGTTATAGATAACTCCTTTTCCCACAACTTCCGCCTTCATTTTAGCTGACAGGCAAGAAACTTTTCGCTGGAAGCTGAGACTTGTGCAGAGACCTGCCCAGCCCTCACATCACCACCAGCTGGTAGTAGTGGGGCTGAGCAGCAGCAGCTTAAGAGGAATTTAGGGACAGTTGTGAAGATCAACTATAGCCTAGTGAGGCGGTATCTCCAGTCTTCCTTCATAATCAATGAACTGTCTCAATTCTCTATTGGTTTGACACTGATTCAACCCTTTGAATTCTGATGAGTTGCACTGATTTGCACGAGATTTGAGGAGGATGTCATTCATTAAATTGAAGGCTTCTGCTCTGACTCACCACTACACAGAATATTATTCCCTTTCTTTTGTCAGGTTAATTTCAATGTGGTTGGTTACTTATGCAGTAGGGTTTTTAGCTTTTCTTTCCAAAGTATGGATGTTTAATATGGTTGGTATTTATACTGTTGGATTTAGTACTATTTTTCTAAATAAAGCTGGTCTTTGTACAAATAGTTTCTAATGCATTTTTTTCATTTTTATTTTTTAGAAGGCCGGGGGTTTTAGACCATTGGGGGTTTGTATTTTTAATATGGTTGCCTTTTTAAACAGTTGAGGTTTTTAACAAGGTTTGGGCTTTAGATGGTTAGGTTATAGACAGCTTGCTCTTCTGATACTGTTCGTTTTTTTAACCTTTGTATACATACAGCTGGGTTTTCTTCTACTCTTTTTTAGTGCAAGTGTTTTTTTTATCACTTGGTTCTAAATATGTCTGTGTTTTCATACTTTTTTTAATTTGGTTGAAGCCTAAATTGCAGCAGCAACAACTGAAAGAGTCCATTTCTGTAGTGTGTGTTTTGATAGCAAATACCATGAGCTCCTCTAAAATCTATTCCCCTCATTTAGAAAGATAAAAATGAATTAATTAGGTAACATAACAGCTACAGTTATCTGCTGAGATAAAGTAATTTCCATAATACAGACATTTCATTAAACAAATTTATACCTGCAGAGGCACATCCAAAGTAAGAGATGTATTACAAAAGACTGTGCTATTATCAAGAATACAGTGACTGGAAAAACATCAATATTGTCAGCAGTGGCATTATTAAATTCTTTCAATGTCAGTGCTAAGGTGAGAGGCCAGCCCCATGTAATTCCAATATGGTAGGCTCCCATTTTCCTTCCCTCTCCTTTTGGTGGGGGACTGCAGGGTACCTGGTACATAACCAGCCCACTACTCATGCTCAGAAATCAGCAGTCTTCTTTAATCTTGGAAGTGTATTTTGACCCACCTAGTATCAATGATGGCTACTTTATGGCCAAACTCAGGCAGCTTAAACCTAGTTAGTGTTTCAGCCTTCAAGATTTAATAAGAAACGCAATGAGAGTACTCTGACCTTTCCATTTAAACTGTTCTTCTTCAAAGCTCACATGCATACTCAAAATTCCTTGTCAAAAAAACAGACTACCTTCTAATTAAAAGTTGGAATAATATAGGGATTAATTCATTTGGAACAAAAAAAAAAAAATGTTACATTTGCAGCAGAGCTCATTAATAATTTAAAAGGGAAAAAATATGCATTCTGCTCATGGGTAGTGAGAAGAGCAGTGATATTTAAAATGTAGATTTTTGATTACTGAATTAAATGATCTAGAACTGAAACCTCATGTTTAAAGAACAAGAAACTTTGTTTTAAAATATAATCCTCATTTTAAATATTTGCACATCTGAGACCTACTGAAAGCTGTGCTATACACCTAATTAATGAGCCATATATATTTGAACATCTGTATTTCACTCTTCATTTGTTTTCTTGCTCATCCACTTGGAGAAAAAACACTCAAAAACATTTAAATGAATATCCATTCAGTGGATAAAATAGCAGTTGTCTGGTGAAGGATCATTTATTCTATGTAGGTTTGCAGCTGAACAACCTTCCGACAACACCTACTTTCTGTCCTCTACACCATCAGCTCATGAATATATAGCATGTTGTACAATCAACTGCCTCAGAGTGGAATGTCATTGACTTTGTTCACATGCTATGCAGGGAGATGCTCTGGATAAACTCAAACTATTGCTCATAGATGGCTACTGTGAACTACACGTAAGGTGAAAACTTATCATTCATTGCCCTCAATGTGATTAAATAGGAGATACCAGCAGACTTTTCTTGACACTCTTTCTTCTCTACCATTCTAGACTGCATACTTGTTAAGAAAGATACATATGTTTAACTCTAAGGCACATAGAAGCTTTTTGCATTAGGCTTTGTTTTGTTTTTCCCTCTGAGTGCAGTCACTGCACCTTTTTCAGAGTCACTGAGTACAGACAATGGTTCGCAGTCTTGGTGGAGATAGATCCTGCCACAGTCACATTGCCATCCTCAGCAGGAGACTCCTAGTGACCTGCCTTTTTGATATTTTGACATTTAAAATGCAATAAACGGGCTGTTTGGTAAATACCTCCCAGAAGTATTAGAAATGTTTACAAATAATAAAATTAGCCATGATGGTATCAGACAGGAGGAGAAAAAAAATGGATTTACATATATTAAACAGAAATTTAGTACTCCTAGTGCCCAAAACAAAATTGAGGGAAGAAATCTAACAAAATGAGCCATATTTTACAAGCATGCAATCCTGAGCTCTATGTTTAATAGCGTGAATGACAGTCTAACTATCATAAACTTGATGACATACATGAATGTACTTAAGGACCGTTAAAGCAAACATCAAAACATGCTATTTCAACTTGACTTGGTTAAATTTTCTTACTTACTAAATTCAGTAGGCACACGCATATTTTACACATTTCAATGAAAGCCTGGCATCTCTCATTTAATTTCTTCTTAGCCTACAGTAATGAAATGAGTCTACTGCCAGAATTTTTCAGCCACTGAGTGACTGAATTGTAGTACCATAAAAGTTTGGAAAACATCTACCAAGAGAATTTACTCTAACAGCTAACAGGAAATAAACACACGAATCAAACAGCTTCCTGCAAGGAGCAATCAAAGGGAGATAATTTCTGCTGGAAAAACAAAATGCTTCTGAACACTAGAGAAAGGGTTGAATTCTCTGGGCATCAACTCCAACTATGTTGTATCACTGCATTCCAGGTTGTCAGCTGTTTGCTCTATATTCTCTGCTAAGAGGCATTACGCACATGTCAGTTTAGGAGAGTCAAAGATTTCAATCCCTGTCTACAAACTGAAGTACTCCACCCATTTTGAAATACTTACTCATACAAATTTATATTGCAAGTTTTAGTTTGCTCAATGGAGAGACACAAGTTAAAGACAAGTCATGTCATTTTCAACCCAGAAGACGACTCCAAAAAAATACTCAATTTTATATTTCCCTCTCCTACCCATGTTACTTCTAAACACTTTAATTCATGAACACCAGTCAAAAAAATGAAAAATAAATCATATTTTAAAAAATTCATTATTGAGGCTTTCCTAAGCACGTGTTCAACAGACACGAAGGCTTTCATCAAAACACAAGCATCAAAAAACTAAGCTTAGGGACATGATTTAACACTCTGATCTAATCCATCTCAGTTCTGTCTGCGCTGCAGTGACACATTAAATACCTGAGCCATGTACCACTGTGGATACACTTTTGCAAATAACAAGTTGACTAGTTTGAAATTAATTAAAAAATAATATTACATTCTAGTCACCTTATAGGGTAATTTAAATGATTACGTATTTTGAGCCTAAAAGGTCAGAGAGTGAGCATACAGTGATATGACAGTCCTATTACTGCACGTCTGTCTGATCTGTGCATCTACTACGGCATGTGCAGAAAAACATAATTGCTTGACATGTTCTAAAATAGCATTATGAAAGAAATGCTGACTTTATGAAAATGAATGTTTCACAGGAAATTGTTAAAAGCAATTCTGTTGTTCTTTTTTCAGTAACAAAACCCACAAAAATAAATATATTCTGGTTGAAATGTTTTGTTTCAGCTTTACAATTCTGATAATAAATTGTAAGAGTAAGTATATTACTTGAGTTGTTACAATAAAATACAAGACAACCATACAGCAAGAATTCCTCTAATGGCTATATTCATACTTTTGAGGGTGGCTATTTTCATTCTCATTTAATGTGAAATTTTTGTTCTCTGTCTTTCACCAAGTGAAAAAAAGGGGCAAAATGTACAGAGTTTAAGTTATGATAAGGTGTAGAAAGAGTAAGTTTGTATAAACTTATCCACTACAGGATGAGTTAGAGGACTCAGGA
>JAOEHY010042363.1:0-17919 GCA_025447955.1 Psilopsiagon aurifrons
CCACAAGTCAAAACCACAGTGCTGCACCAACTACTAAGAAGGAGAAAAATGACTGCTACTGCTGAACCCATGACAAAGCCACAACTCACTCTTGTATGACTTTTCTTTAGAAATTTGTGTATGATTAAACCTATGCTGAAAATGAGGGATTGCACTTTAGCCAGAGCTTTCTGGTATAAAAGAATCAGATTCTTGGGTCCTTTTGTGTGAGAATGCATTTGTACTTCTCAGAAATCATTGTGCTTTTGGACTGTATTGCCGAGATGGAGGATATTGGAGCATTCATCGGTTCTTCTTTTCTATTAAGGCACTCCTCCTGTGCAGGCGCACATTCGCACGTTATTACTTTGCATCTGATGTCAGAAAAGAAATTTGGCAAGGTGTAGTACGTGTTTCTGTCTACATGGATATTCTCAGTCAAACCATAAATAGGCTATGTTTTTTACCTCTCTATATATAAATGTGGGAATAGTTCTTTTCTTCTCCAAAAGAATCATACAATTAGCTGTCTTTGTGACAGCGAGAGGAACATCCAGAAGGTTACTTCATAGATTTGTCTCTAAAACCAATTTCTCTGTTCTGCTTCATGCTAAAGATAGGTCAGCATGTATGCAGTGCTTCTGTAAATATGACACCATGGTAGCTGTTTTTATCCTTAAGTGCTGTTCTGTCAGTGCAAGTCATAAGGTTGCTAACATTGGAAGTGTTCAAGTTGCATGTTTCAGCATATGGCTTTCATTTAATTCCAGAGAGAGAGAGAAAGCTGAGTCAAGATGTACTGGCAAAGGAGGGACTAAGAACAACTTCTGAAAGTCAACTTTTGTGTTATTCTTGCAGGCGTAAGTAATTCTTATGGTCAGAGAGGCTGCTGGAATGAATGGAATAGTGTACAACTAATAAATAAACTGCATCTTAGACTGCACAGAAAGACAGCTTTTAAAGATAAAAAGGCTCTAGCTCATATCTTTCTTTTTCAGATGAGGGAGAATAAGCTCAGGGGGTTGATTATTTTGTAGAATACTAATCAGAATATGCTTTTTGTTGTACTGTGTCTCCTAATTGAGAGAACAAGAGGATAAGAAAAGAAATACTCTTAGAGGGATATTTATACATCCCAGTGAATGAAGAAAAAGAAAATTCTCTCCTCCTGTTAGGAAATGAACCTCAAGCATACAAACAAACAAAAATCCAAACCAAAACAAAGCCCTGCCACATAACTACTGGCAAAAAATTCTTCAAATTCTCTTCATATAGTCTCTTTCAGAATGTGTCTGGCACAAATGCATTTAGGATAGTAAGAAAGTTTCACTGAATCTGATGTCCCAGTTTAAGAGTTTCTGGAGGGCAGTAGTACCTCTTGGAGATGAGCCACTGTTGAAACCATTTCTCTTAGGATAAAAGGAGCAAATATGTTTTTTCCACAAAGCAAATAAATGAAAGAGATAACCTGTCTGAACTGCCAGAAAGTGGAGTACATCCCAGAATGAATCAGGAGCTCACCACTTCGTTGTAGCTAGTGATCTTTCACAAGTTCAGAGATGTAAAATAGTGAAACATCTATATCAGTATATTACTTTATCAGCTCTCTTCCTCTGATGGAAGCTGTATTTCACCTTCTTTTTTTTTCAATTACTTGTTGTAGAGATACATCAAACTTAGCAGCTGTTGGAAGTAGCTGGGGAGAATAGCTGAGAAGTTTGTTCTGAAGTAGGATGTTTATTTAAAAAAAATACTCTAATCTAATTGTTCAAAACCTTAGTGATGGAAAGAAAGTGTCTTTCAGCAACAGGCTATAAAGAATTAATAGCATGATGTTTAACACCATTTACTTTTAAGGGAGAGAACATTTTTAATCAAATCAAGAATTCTTACACCTAAATACTTAATTGATGGTAGGTATTAGAGCTGTTTCATTGAAGCATGCTTAAAATAGTATCAATATAAGTGTAAAAATCATGTTCAATTTTGTTAATATTTTAACATTACAATTTGGATTCATTAGCAGCTCATCAGTAGGGTCAGGATTCAGAAAGCTCAAAAAGCCTCATCTGTTAATTGCTATGAAACTACATTACCATTATTGTGAGATTCTGAACCAAAACATTTGTTTAAATAGCTAGTTAATGTTAGAGTATTAAGACAGCACTGAAGAGACTCTGCTACGTAGGTGTAATAAAAGTGAAGTTGTGGTACTGATGAAGACTCATTTTGGCACTTCTATGGTGCGTTTAAATCCTTGTAAAAATTTAGGAATAAGTTTTTTCCACTCTAAATGATGGAGTAATGAAGAATTGTGTTCTCTATACTGTAACATTGCACTGAGCTTGAGCACAAAGAGCTGAGGACTGACTGTGTGAAAATGGGAATTACGGCATCTGGATTTCCAGAGCTTAATGTGCTCAGTTCTGGAGAACTGCATAGTTTATACTCTAGATTTCTGAGGAAATTTGCAAATCAGATTGTCAGTTTGGAATTGATTATTTGGAAGGAATTTGCAATGACAGTAGTAATATTGAAGCATACCAAATTATTTTTCAGAGGAGTGACAAACACTATTAGCAAAGCCAGGGAAGATGAGACTTAGTATGTGAAATATTAGGAAGTGGAAGAACTGGCCTAACAGGAGATGACAGTGGAATGTATTGAAAAAGAAAATACTGGCTTGAGGGGGAAAAAGCAGTGGGATTTCTGGAATTTCCCAAATATTAAGAAGTTAATGGACTTTGTCATATTTTCATTAAATGGTAGCAAGTTGTAGTGACTTGCTGTTGCGCTTGGCACAAAATTAGGAGGGACTGTTAACAAAGAGGATTGAGACAGTAGGATGGGAAGAACCAGAACCTGGTGATTATAATAACAAAAATATAATGAAATTCAGTTTTAGAAAATTCAGGCTAATTTGTGTAGATTGCGTGTAGAAAATGTAGATGTACTGACACCACCTAACACTCCCAGGCTTTGCACTTTCAGAAGTTCCTGCATGCTTTCATATTGCTCTCTTGTGCTGCACATTACACATAACCTCCATATTGTGGCATAAAAAATACTACAGTGGTGCGTGCAACATGGGGTCCTCATTCTTTCATGTACTTTGAATTGAAACAGTCCCCTTCCCCCAATAATAGTAATAATATTCATAGTTAACAGAAACAGTCATTGTCATCCTTATTGTTGTGTCCTTGGGCCAAAGATATAGAAGATATGACCAATCTTAGATTCTAGTGCTGTGTAGTGTGTACATCGCTTTAGGGATACAGAAGTGCTGGGATTTGTTTTCTTTAGACTTACAGGCTGAGGTGCCCCTTTCAATCACAAATTAAAGAAAAAAAAAAGCCTGCTGGGACCCCAAAAACCTGCTAGGACCCTATATATCAGCGGTATTTCCATGCTGAGTATTATAAATCAGGCTGTGGTATTAGCCAGTGGGAAAGACTGCATTTTGGTAGAGTTTGGAGAGCATTCTTGATGACATACAGAACAGTGGAGAGACCTCACCTGATGGTTTTGTTTAGCCACCTTCATGGAAAATGATTTGAATTGGGACAGCAGGATCTAGAGTAATTAAGGAAATGGTAAGCTTGTCATGCAAAGAGGACAAAAGGATCTTGGCTTGTTAACAGTACAATAAGGGCTGAGGAGTGTGATTACTCCCTCAGGGGTAGGCACCGGACAGGGAGGTGAAATAACTGCTTCAGCTGAAGAGGGGTGTTAGCACAAGAGCATAACTGTCCGTGAGTATACCTGGTCTGGGAGATTTCTTGCCATGAGACAGACAGGGCTCTGGAGCAACCTGCTAAGAGCAGCAGAGGGTGCAAAAGAACTGGTTAGTTTTAGAATGGATCAGTGGTGAATTGTGAAAGGACCAGTTATCAGCACAAAGATGGAATTGCTTGCGCTCCCTGGGAGATCCCTTCTAGGTTTATCTTCTTATTTTTGTCTATCAGAATGAGCAAAACTATTTGGCTCTTCGAAGAAAAATATGCTTTAACATCAAACTCATTCAGGGCAACATCAACAGTAGTCTTTAGTTTTCTGAAACCTGAGCTTTACTGGGAAGAAGCTGCAAACATTCAATGATCCTCTAGTGCTACAGAATAAAAACTCTGTGTATCAGGTTGAACAATTATGTGAAATCAATGCAAACTTTACTTTTAATTAATATATTTGTGACATAAAAATCGAGTTTGAGCGAGACAAAAATACCTCCTATAAAATGCCATTATTCTCTCACTTTTATTAAAAACCCTTTTCAAAGCTGAAATGTAGTTTTGAAATAAGTCTAGGCTTATTTGTTTTCATACCATGGGAAAAGAGTAATATCCCAAAGGACTCATGTTTCTTTCATTTTAACTTGGATACAGCATGAGTTTGTATTCCTGAAGACAAACACAAATTCTTTGTGTGTTTACAGTGAAATTAATTGCATAAATCCTGTATGCTTTTAATTACAACTGCAAAGTGGTAATGTTTTTGTAGGCTGTATGAGATCTATGGCAGAAATTTGCTACAATTTTCCTGTTTATTTTTTGTGGAAGTTGATTAATTTTTTTACATATTTGTAATTAGATTGTTCTTTTAAGAGAGTCTATTTGATACATAAGAATAGTTAATGCTGTGTATTCCTCCTCACCTTTTTATTTAATTTTACAGTAGTTCTGGGGGTTGTGATTTCTGGAGTTTATCGATGTATGAAAAGAATATTAGGTTAGCTAAGTATACCAAATAAAAGTATTTCTGAACTTTTAGTACTGAGAGAGTACTCAACACCATAATTAGTTTGGCAGTGTTATTTTGGGTGCTGCTACCTTTTTCAGTCCCTGGAGTTATTACTTGGGGAAGGGGAGAATTAGGAACACTTGCTTTTAGAGAACGTGCAACCAGTTATGGCTTCCTGTACAATGGTCTGATGATTGTTGAACTGGGCAAATTCTAGAGGGAGAAGGTCAGTAACAGAGTAAAAATGTATTCTTCCTTAGGAGAAAAAAAAAATAAAAAAAATCGATATATTAGTGAGACTTAAGAGCTTCAAGGGTAGCACCTGGTGCCCAGGCCTGTACTTCCAGTGCTACCATTTATTAGTTTTATGAAGTTTATTCATTAGGGGCCGTGTCTGGACACCCACCAGCCTGAGCTGGTATTTGCTATAATCTTGTTGAAATTTCTGTTTATGCTATATTAAAAATACCCATCCTGTTGCTGAGGGGGGAGGCTAATTTAAATATATCATGCAATTAGCTTTATATATTGGCATCCTGAAACATTATGTATGGCTAATAACTTTTCCTCTGAATAAAGTGACCCAATATATGCAAATGTCTGAGGAGGCATCCATTGTTCAGCTGCTTTTTTGCCTGAGGGCACTTTATGTAGTGTCAGTGATTACAGGTGCTTTTGTTTCGAACAGCATTTCCCCTAAAATAGCAACAATCAACAGTAAGAGGAAAACAAAGCCTTGCCAATATCAGCAGCATAAACGAACTCAAGGGTGCTCAAGGGCCCTTCTAGTAAAGATAGCTGGTAGGGAGATGGTCTCCTCCTGGCATATTAAACGTATTTTATTGGTTTGGGGTTTTATTGTTGGTTTGGTTTTGTTTGGGTTTTTTTTGGTTTGGTTTGTTTTTTTTTTTTTTTTGTAAGAGAGGAGGATTATGCCTCTCAGAAGCCTAGTGGGAGTGATGCTGTGGCCTAATGGGGCTAACTTTTATGCCTCCACTTGAAGCACCTCATCACAGTCATAAAAGATTCAGGGACTGGGAGCTTCTAACCGTTGCCAACATATGGTCCCTCCTGTGCGAAGACTCTGGAGAAAAGGTAGTATATATTGCAAAGAATTGCAAATAAGCTAGAATGCTCCCTTAATAAACTGTTACAGTATTGTTTAGGCATCCTCCCACTCTCCCTGCTTGCTAAGCTCTCTGGCTGAGGCTGCTTTTTTGGAAGGTATTTTGTTCTGAATGATGCCTTGTGTTACCTGTTGCCACATCAGTTTCTGCAGCTCTGAACAGGAGCCCTCCTACTCTGCCTCCTGCTTTTGACAATCATACTTCAGTGTTGGGTACTGTGATAACTGTTGAGTTCCCAGCAAACCATAGCTACAGGTATGGAAGTATGAATAGGGGAAAAAAAAAGTTAAAAAAAGAATGCTCACATAAAATTAAGATGTTAATACCTGGTAAATATTATTAACACATGCATTAGATTTTGAGATCATAAAATGCAGGAAAATCAAGTGCATATGTTCCTGTTGTTTTCATTAGTTCATAAGAAATATTTTTCTCTTTGCTATATCTTGTTAGACATTTTTAGGACATTTGCATGATATCACAATTGGGATCCTCTCTTAATAGAGATTCTTTTTCTAAGCCAAGTAAAGCCCTGATTTGAAATTGCAGGTTTTGTTACATGCACAAGCCCTCCTAGGGTGCCACGGGTGCTACTGCATTCTTTTTCCTCCATTGCTCTTCTGCAGAAGAGGAAGACAGTAATTCAGAATGTGTTAACAATATCCCTGATGGACTACTGACTGCGATGTCTAACATGTAGAAGTGCAAACCTGGATGTGGTATTGGGTTGTGATCTTGCATTCAGGCAGGGAGAAGAATAAAGTGCCTAGATCTCATCATTTTAGCAATAACCTGTAGTGGCGTTAGCCTGTTCTAAAGTAGACCCTTCCATCTGATTCACAGGCAGTAGTTCACAGCCCAGGTTGTTCGTGTTCTGAGAGCTATATTTGACAGATAATGATTTTTATGCAAGCATGCATTTAAATGAGAAAGATGCATCTGACTCATTACTAGTTCTTGAATGAAGCTAGACTTAATGATAGCAGTTCCAAGAGAGTGTGTTTGGAAGAAATGCTTTGGAAGAGTTTTGGGGTTTTTTTCTACCTGCTGTATTTTGCTGGAGCAGTAGTGTTTTGTTGGATACTGCTGCAAATGTAAAATAGGAAAATAGGAATTAAGCAAGTATGCTTCTCTTGACGTGAAAAAAAAGTGTTAGAGGCTTACTTGAAACAATCTTGAGTAGATTTTTTTAATATTTATTTTTAATTAAGATTTACTGACCTTGGTAAGAAAAAGGATTGATGTGAAAGCGTAGCTAAAAATTACTAATAGGTTTCGCAGATGGAAATGATTCAGACTTGCACGCTGTGAGATGAATGACTACATAATGCAACATCTAAATAGCAGAGAGCAAAGAAATAGATGTGCCCAGCAATGTGTCTGTGTGCCAGGCTACTGTGAACTAAAATATATGATGGCTCCAAAATCAATAAGAAAATCCATTTTGGGGAAATAAAGGATGAAAAAAAACGTGGAAAATATGTTGGTTCCCCAATAGACTCCTTAAAAAGCCATTTTCAATTTCTGGTGATGCATCAAAAGAATAATAACATCATTTTCTATGGTGGTGCTCTTCTAAGACAGGGTACATGAAGAGTTTTTATGATGAAATAGATGAAACACCTGATGCAATTAACTTGCATCTAACTGTTTAATTTTGCATGTCTGTAAATGTCATTAGTAAACGTGATCTTTCCTTTATGATCGAGCCTGTCAGGTCCTTTGTCTCATACTGGTATTGGTATGAAGACCAATTAATTTCAGACTATTTTTTACCAAGGTTCTCACTGAACCAATTTTTATTATAATGCTTATGACTTGCCAGAGAAAACCTGTCACATGATTTTCAGTAGCAGCCTACCTCAGGAGACTATAGGAGGTAATCCAAGTCCCAGCTGTGAAAGACCGATTCCAAAACAGAAAGTCTTCTGTATGAATAGACTCTCCTTTCAGCAGCCTGACAAGGCAATGAACTGAAGAGTAGACATATAGAGACTCTGCTGTATAAGATATATGCAGTACATGGAATAATTTGGAAAAAATGTATATTTTGTCAATAACCAAGTAGCTATCAGGTGTTTTCAGGTTTCTAGAAGGACTTTTAGCGTACCATTTCACTAAATGTAAGTTTTACAAAAGTTTTAGAAGTTATATAGTTGTATACAGTATACCTTTATATACTGTATATCATTTTAAAATAAACCACGAAAAATTCTATAAAGCAATTATTATTAAATAAAGGCAAATAGTCTAAAGCATGAAATTCCTTGTCTGAGCTATGGGCAAATACAGTATTTACGAAGGCTTTTCAGTGTTAGGTTAGTGAAACAGTCGTGGAACACGTGCAGCCTATTTGCTTTGTAATTGAAATTTCCTGGGCATCTGAGCAGTCATATGACCCTAAAGAAGAGAATTAGTGATTGCAATCATATTTAGCTAATCAAGCCTTCTGTAGTGAGCCATATTTGAAAATCCTCCACGTACACAGGATGTTTCAGTCGACTTCTAAATTTTTCTGACACATTTTCACAACAGTCCAGTGTTGTATATTTGCTAATATTCCCTAATCTCATTAACAGAGCGTAGAAGATGGATAGGTGGTAGGGGAGGAGAATAATGTCAGAGACTTCTGTGAGCAGAAGTTCAGCTGCTGTGGCCGCTTTGTAAGAACTCCTGTTCTGTTTGTTGCTCTGATGTGAGAATTGAGAAAGCTCTGAGGTGCAAAACCAACATTGCTTTTGAGTGTGGAACAATGTCCAATCCCCAGGAGAAATTCACAGGCTTTGTTTTTTCCTCAATTGTTTTTTCATTTAATGAAAATCATGACAATGTGCTAGATGCCCCCAAATAATAATCTCATAAATAAAAATGTTCATTTTTATAGACCGCATTCTGTGAGACTGTTTTCTGATACCTTGGCTCCAGCCTACAAATCAGCTTCTTCTACACCTTCACTCAGTTCATGTAGCAAATAAGTATTTTCTGCAGGTTTTTCCATAAAGATATGGTCTTATAAAATTATTTTAGACAATTATTTTTTTTTTTAGGAAAAACCCCAAACAAACAAAACAACTAACCTGAATTATTCAAACTATGACAGAAGTCTTTCTCCTGCTTCTTTCCAAGCAGTAATTTAATGAGGTACTTTCAATACATGTTTAATGTATGCCAGGTCTCTTTCCCATTTAAATTGTCTCACTGGAGGAAGTGGATTTTGTCTCTTTGCTGGGTGAGCTACAGCTGAAGACAGCAACACAGGGCAAGACTCTTTTATCTGCGGTAAAACACTGGCCTCGAGGCAAATTTTCTGTGCCTAGTTCTATAAATTACCAGGGAATTGAGCTTGGGGTTTAAAATCTGGAATTCCTGCATTCTAGCAGCAGTTCTCTTATTGATTCTCACTGTCCAGCTTTGGAGATGGTGGGAAGTGTAATGTCAGATCAGATGATCATAATGTCCTTTTCTGGCATTAAAAGTCTATGAATTCATAAAAAAGGCATTTTGAATTCATTCAAAAGCACTTCAACCTCTCTGTTCCTCAGTCTCAGTTTTTAAATTGAATATAATTTTTGCACACATAGGTTGTGGGATATGCTAGGATTACTTACTGCTTGCAAGTGCAATGAAAATAGAGAGGTGTTTTTTTTTTTTTTTAATAGAAATACTCAAACAATGCAGTAGAATTTCTTTAAACATTTACTAAAGTATCATCATCTGTCAGAGTTAAACTAATATGATTAACAATTATATTATTGTGATAGACAATGCAGACATTTCATTACACATTCACAAGGGATTGCTTCTGATTAATTTGTATGGTAATCCACAGTCATTTATTCTACTTTGCGCCTGTTTGTATGGGGTGGTTATAGTCTATGTTAAAGGTGTTTGTGAGCTATATAGGCAGCTGAATTCATGCTCATTAAGCCTCAAACCCTCTCACTTTCTCCCCTGCTAGAAGTGTTCAGCGTGCTGTGGGTTTGTGATTTGAAGGTACAGCACTGAGGGAACTGAGCCGCAACCACCAGTATAATTTCACTTTGGTCTTTTTTCACTTGACTGATCAGAATGATTTTTAGTCACTCCAGTCAGGGCTGGAATCCCAGAGGTGAAAAGTCAGCAAGTAATCTATTTAGCCACCAGGTCCTCCAGGTGGAGAATAGCAAACTGTAACAATTATTGTATTCTCTTCCCTCTTATCATGGCATGGCCATTACTAATATTGTATCGGAGCTTTCATTTTAAACCATGCTTTGCAGGAGGTGTAGAATTTGCTGTAGAAATTCCCTGCATAATGAATCTGGACACAAAAGGTCGCAATCCAAGAGCCATTTTTGGCACCAATTTAAAGATTAGCTTCAGTGACTTTTAATGAAAAATTGACTTTTTCATCCAGCATATTCTTCCCCAAAATCCATGCACAGAAGAAACCTCCTCTGAGGGGAAAAAAAGGGTATTTGATGGCATATGTGTTGCAGTTTCTCCCCAGCAGCTCCATAAGTTACAGAGAGCCCTTCACTTAGGTATTTTAAGATATACAGAATAACAAAGGAATACCTATAAATTGACCTATTAGTTAAATATTACCATATTACCAAATGCCTTTAGTAATTTATTTAACCAGTTGCACTCATTTTGTTACACCTAAAGTATCCATTTAACCACAGAAACTGCTTTTTATGCATTATGGCTTGGTAAGCCCTTGCACTTCTTTCAAGCTGGAGCGTACAGAGCTGAGAATTCGTTTGTGTAAACAGGGTTTCATTTATCAGGTTCCTTGTACTTCAAAAACTGGGAAGCAAATACCATAATTTTTTGGTTTAGTACAAAATGGTGGAATTAGGATGATATTTTTTTTAAAACAAATGTAGAAAAAAATCAATTTAAAAAAAAATTAAATTATGAATAAATTAAATTAATATCTATCCTTTTAAAAATCTTGGCAAACCACACATGTCTGTATATTTGACATATTTTCTTACATATGAATTTTTAACTTATAAAGTAGCCTCTCTTGAAACTACAAAATGGTGGGTACTAGATGGAAGATAAAATCATTGTTATTGTTTTAGAAGTAAGTGGATTATAATGGGTCTTGATTTTGTGAGACCTTACAGTTAAGGACTACAGACACTTGAAACTGAGGGAACCCATGGAGAGTTAAAAACACTCAAAGGACATACTTCTGAAGTGTTCCAGTTACTGCCATTTCTCCTGTTTGGGCTTGGGTCTTGGTCTTTCATCCTTACATTCTTCTCACTCCCAAGAAGGAAACATTTGGAGATTAATGGCTTTTGTGTTCCCAGGCAGGGAATAGGATTATATCCTCAACCTGTTACTGTTGTTAACCATGCAGATACATTCCCAGACATTATTCTTCCACCTTATCTTGAGTACTGCCATTTCTCAGGATTTGATGGCTCCATGGAATCATGTAAAAGGGTTGGCACAGTTTATACTTCAGCCATCTCTTTCAAAATTGAGACACCAAGAAAATAACTGGAGGGGTGAAGGGATGTGTGAATGTACTACAACAACAACCCAGGAAAAAGAAAAATCCCTTCTGTTTTGTGTTACTGACTGCGCAACCCATATAGTTTTATCCTAAATTTCCCATAAATTATGTATCATTTAGCAATATCACTGTGTCTTACTTCTCTTAAATCTTTTGTACTTGGATCTACTTTTGTGCATGGGAACAAGAGGGTATGCATGAAGTTCATGCACTCAGGATATCCCAAATGCTTTCTCTTTGGGAACTGAAAAATAGGGAAAAATTACCAAATGGAAGAAAGTATTTTGAATGTGTCTTCAGTGTACAGAACACAATAGGAAAGCTGACAAAGCATTCCTGAATTGAAGATCCTTTGTTTATTACAAATCCTTAACACTCTTGACAATTAGAAGCAAAAATGGATTGAATTATTTTAAAAGTGACAAACTCTAATCAATACTCAATTATTGGTGTGTTAATTAGGAGATGATGTGCTATTATTAGCACAGGCAGTTTCCTGCTGAACTCCTTTTCTGTTTTGACTGCTTAGTCTCCAGTTAAGAGTCATCTGTCAAATCGCGAGCAGTATAACTTGCCTTTTCAGAGTTTTAAGTTAGCATTTGGCTGTCGACACTCTCAAGAAACATGAAATTTATGTGAAGAAATATTTCTGTGGGATTATGTTGCATAAAGCTCTTTAAAGAGCTTTTATTTATTAATTAATCAAACTCAAAACTGCAATGGTTGTTACAGTATCTGCCTGTGCTTGCTTGTAAACGGCAAGTGCATTGCTTTAGAGTTGGCTGCAGTGTTCCTTGACTTCAGTGCAAGCTCACTTAGGTTGTTAGTGTGCATTTTAATTCGGATGGTCTTCCTATGAAGCTAGCTTGTATTAAATTCATGTCTGGACTCCACTTTCAAACTATTAGGCATTGTGTGTACACTTGCATATATTGAAGGCACATTCCAATTTAGGGATCATAGAGGAAAAATGAAGAGCTGTAATTATTTCTCACAGTCATAAACCCCTAGAAATTTATATCCTATAATGGCCGAATTGTCGCTTTCAGAAGTATTTTTTTTAAAAATGCCATTAAATTTAGGACACTGTTAATCTGTTTTCTGCTTCAGCAAGTTTGTTTAGGGCAGTAGAGCATTAATGTCGAATGAAATAGTCTGAGTCAATTGTTAGTACAAAGTTGAGTGGTAGCTCATTTTAATCTGTGAGATGTCAGTAAATACTGGAGCACTGCAGCAGCATACTTTTGGTGAATCTACTGGTTCCTATAGAAGTTTGACTCCTAAAAATTAAAGATTCCGAATCTATTAGGGTACATTGCTTTTGATTTTAGTTGGCTGCTAGTTTTAGATGATCAGTGGTACTCTTGGAGTATTAATTGTGACATTAAAGGAAAATGTTGTACAGTGCTAGTACTTAGCATCATACCAATCTTGATACCCAGCAATTCTGCAAAAAATATGTTTGAGTATTACTTTCCAATCCAGTATAACACTGTCAGCTTTCTCTACAGCGGTTGCATCAGCCTTCATTTCATTTCTCCCCACCAGGATTTTCCTGCTGGGCTACTAAATGCATAGCTTTGGATTTTTTGTTAACTATTAAACATGAATTAGGACACATGCATTTTTCCTTGGTTTATGATGTTGCTTTTCTTTCTTTTTTTGTGTAAGGGGAGGAAAATTAATGTTGCATGTTGAAAGAGCTATGTGGAAAAGAGTGAAGATGTGTGCTTTTGCTCCTCAGAAACTGACGATGTGTAACCCCCTCCAGCTTCAGCATATTTTTAGATACAGCCTTTTGTTTGACCACTCTGTCTTACTAACTCTGTGCAGGGTTGAAGTCCTGAGTATTTTTCCCACCTCCCTATGCTTTTCTCAATGTGATTTGGCTGGACAGCACTTAATTAAACTCAATTTCCCCTCTTTCCACTTCAGGTATTATTATGCAGCTCCCTTCAAGAGGTAATTTGTAGGCTGTTTATCAAAGCTATGAATTTAATAATATCAAAGCCATGCTATTGCGCCGTCACTGTAATGAGCTGTATTGACATTTCCTATGAGAAGAATTTTCTCTCTGTGTGTTGTTCCTCTGCTGAATATTGCAGGCTTTCAGAACAACAAAAACCCCACCACAATATCTATGTTATTTAGTCATATTACACCATTACCTTTACCTCCTTTGTAGTTAGATATTGTTGTGTAAAAAATGGAACTTCAGCACTGTAGTACTCTGACTGCAACAGGAAAATCATCCCATGTTTTGTGCAACAGTGTTACCGACAACACTGAACCGACTTTACTGATATGAGCCATGAGGGGAATGACAGCAGTGCCCTTTCAAACTGTTAGAGATACAGATAGCCTCCGCTGTGGTTGCAGGGAAGCATGGATAACGTAATTCTGGAACTGTTCAAAATCACAGATCTTAGTTTCGTGTTGAAGTTGTGCGTGATTTGTTAAGAAGTTGGGGTTTGGGGTTTTGTTTTGGGATGGTGAGTTCTGATTTAAAACCCCCATGATTATTATACGGAAAGTAGAGGCTTTCTTTGATATAATGGAAAAATTACTTGATTTTTTTTCTATATAGTTTTACAATAGTTTCTGTATAGTTACAATCGTTAAGTAGTGCCCTTTCATTAACTATAGTGTGAAGCCTTGTTTTTTGTGTAATTTGTTCTCCTTTACAGAATTCTTTCACTGCATTCAGGAGGATTGCTGAGATAACATACCTAAAATATACAAAATGCAGATACTAAAAAATGAGTGTGGAAGGAAGCATGGAAAAGACCCATAGCAAACAATATTAAGTGTAACTCCTGTTCCTCTTGTTTTTTTTTCTTTCTTTTTAGGTTTTCTTTAAATTTCAGGAAAGTAGTAGGATGGGAAAAAGGGCATCTTGTAGACTTTATACAATCAGCACCGATATAGATAATTTTAAATTTAAAAGTCAGAATATCCAGTATTTCCATGCATTAATGCTGATGTCTATGGCAGTGTTGTGGCAGCCCTGTGGTATTTTTGAATGAAAAATCATTCTTGAATATTCAGTCCAATTTTTTTTACAGGTTTTTATTTTAAACTTGTAGATTTTGTTGTTCAATTTTTTATGTTTCTGGGCTACTCTTAATACTACTTTTTGTAGAGAGTTTGAATTAGTTATTTTCTTAGCATTAAGAAAAATATTACCGATGCTTTTGATCCTCTATATGGACAACCCAATCCTTGTGTTGCTGCTTCTTTAAATTAATATCTACAGAGATCCTATATTTGATTAATATGTGACTATTTTGGGTACTACTGTATTGGGCTATGGATGCTACAGTTGAAAATTCCTGGCTTAAGATTACCCTTATCTATCTAAAAACTTGCTGTTGACAAATTGCTTCCTCAGAACAAGTGCAGTTTTGCTGCAGAGTCATTCATAAGATAGTCCTAGGTAGGCATTTTGAGAGAAGGTACAGTCTCAGAAAGATCCTCAGAAAACTGGTCTGTCCTTGTCTGCACCATCCTGCAATCTCATCTGCTGCCTCAGGGACTTTAGATCCTGGTATAATCATATAGTCAAATCCAGAGGACTTTCTCATCAACAGACCTCTGTTCCTTTCACTCTTCTCTTTTTCGTGATGCTGCCCTGTTTTAGACCATAAAAAAAGAGTGTATGCTGCTCATTGTGGAAGTGAACATCCAAAGCAAGAACACAAATCTAAATCCAGAGATAGTCTTTGTTGCTGGACATTGTGGAATATCTGCAAGCCCCACAGAAAATGCACAGAATAACTTCAATCACTTTTCAGCATTCTCCAATGACTTCAGTTTCATGGTCAGAGAAGCTGAGGGCATATTCCAACCTTTCCCAGATCAGCTGTCCCAACATTGGTTAATAGAAAAAGGATCAAAATAGTCACCAGCTTTGTCTATGTTGCAGTCTTCTCAGATTACTAGCAAATGACAACAAAATCTGTCTTCTCACTTTCAAAGACAATGCATCTTTTGGTTGGGAGGAAAAATGCAGAGTTGATTTTTCCATTTCACTTCACTTGAAGTACAATGATACTATACTTCTGCATTTCTCCCAGAGTCTCTGATCCTGTACATTCACCATATTAAACGCTTGAGCTGATGGAATATCACTGTGCTGGATTCTGAAGTTTTACTGCCATGAACATTATGTCAAATGCTGAGGGAGAGAAAAACATCTGAGTTGTTTTTCAGTATGAATGTGATCTAGGGTTTCATTCGCTTTGGGCTGAGTGGACATGGAAGAAGGAAGTCTAGGATTCTCACATAGGACTTTTGGTGCCAGTTATCTAAGCAGCAAAAGAGGAGCTGGAAAGGAAGATAGACAAGGATAGCATTCTTGAAAGAGGTCTTGCAGGGAAGACTAAAAGATATTTTAAGGTGATACAAAAATATTTCCTTGAATTAACCCTGTTAAATCAGACTCAGTATATAGTAACCAGAGGCTCTGAGCTGAGGAAAGAAATCAGTTATGGAATTGCCATAGTGTTTGTGGTAAACTATACATTCAGGAGAGAGAACTTCAAAGAGAATTAGTCACCACCTTTAAGTTGTGTCATTTTGCTTAGTTGACTTGTAAATGTGTTCATTCCTCAGACGTATTTCTGTTCTCATATGAGTGTTCACATAGACTGTGAGAGTGCATCACAGTGAAGAAATGATTGTTGACCACAACAAAAGACCAACAAGTCAAGCTTAGTGTGAGACCAAATGCTGGCCATGTGCTCCATCTCTTCCATGACAGAGCTTACTTATGTGAAGGACAGTTGCATTCTCATTTTCTGATTTAATTTTATTTCTTATTCCTTGAGCTCCTATAAACTTGGTCTTTAGAAGGAAAAAGGTAATTTTACATTTATCTATATACTGGTTGCTTCTTATTGACTGCCCTTAAGAGGCCACCTTAGTCATTGTGGCAAATCCCCAGTTCCATGCCTTTTAGGCCTTCCTGCCATGTTCTTCAGCATATAAACACTCTTGTAGCTTCATCAGCTCTGGAGACAGTTGAGCAATTCAGCTATGGCTGCTAGAGGCTCCAAACCAGCTGCTTCTGAGAAGCCAGGAAAAATTTCAAGGTAGTTGTTGTCAAGGGCTGTTCTTCATCCTAGGCTCGTTATTGTAAGACCTGTTCCTGTAAGCATGAATGTTTTCTTTATCTCAAAAGATTATGATGCCCCTGTTTCTTCCTTCTCTGCAGCATCTCAGACACAGACACCTGTGATTTCCGGGGATTTGATGTCAGTACCAGTCATCCCTTGTCAGGCCACATACATCAGCACTGAATGTGTTGTCACTGAAACTGTGCAGAAGCTTGGCCAAGCTTTTGAGTTAGTTCAGTATTGAAATCTGCATTACTAAGCTTTGTGAAAGATACAATATTCAGGTAGTTGCCAGTTCCAATTCCACTTTAAAAAATTGGGGCTCTGCAGATCCAAGCTCTCAGGGGAAGATTTTGTCTGTTTCATCCAGCCAGGATGCTCTCTCAAGTCACTTCTCCAACACAGATTTCATAGAAGGAGGCAATACAGTGGGCCATTTTCAGAAAATGAAAAAGGGGATGTTTCTCTCACAGGAACATATCATCTATTCACAGTGACCCATGTTCTTCAGGAGCCCTAAATGACTTGGATGTCTAAATCTCGTGGGAGTGTGAATATCTTTCAAAGCAAATTCTTTTAAATGATCTAATTGCTCCAAGGTGTCTCTCAGAGGAATTGGTGTACGTTATTGCCTTTCATACATCTATTTTTCCAATGTCAGTAATTAGACAGTAAAGAGAACGTCAGGAAGACCTTTTAATAATGGTGCCTCTCCAGATTTATGCAGCACCTCTCATCAGATGTTTTGTACACTTAGCCTGCAAGGATGTGATTTAAGAATTATTAGAGGAAAAGTTGCAAAGTAATCATGGGTAATTTGGGAGAGGTAGCACAACTATTTTAATAACAGGCACAACAGCATTACAAAAACTCCTACATTCACAAAGAACACTGTAAGCTCACTGAAGTCATTTGGCACAATCTCACCTTCCCCAGAAAAAGGAGCAGAAAGTGCTTCTAGGTCACAGCCAAGGAAGAAATCTTGGATAGTAAAAATTAAGGAATAGCCTATACAGGGAGAACATGTGAAGGGTGCTATGGTTCTGCTGACCCTGTGGCAAGTGGTGTATTAGAGGAGCAGTCTGTTTGCTCTCCTGCTCAACACCATGTTCCCACTTAGAATCATAGAATCATAGAATAGTTAGGGTTGTAAAGGACTTTAAGATCATCTAGTTCCAAACCCCCTGCCATGGGCAGGGACAACTCCCACTAAACCATGCCACTCAAGGCTATGTCTAACCTGGCCTTGAACACTGCCAGGGGTGGAGCATTTGCAACTTCCCTGGGCAACTCATTCCAGGGCCTCACCACCCTCACAGTAAAGAATCTCTGCCTCATGTCCAGTCTAATCTTCCCCTGTTTAAATTTGAACCCATTACTCCTTGTCCTATCACTACAGTCCCTAATGAAGTGTCCTTCCCCAGCATCCCTGTAGGCCCCCTTC
>JAOEHY010042364.1:0-12898 GCA_025447955.1 Psilopsiagon aurifrons
CATATGAAGATAGGCTGAGAAAGTTGGGGCTGTTCAGTCTGGAGAAGGGAAGGCTGCGTGGAGACCTCATAGCAGCCCTCCAATATCTGAAAGGGGCCTGTAGGAATTCTAGGGAGGGACTCTTCATTAGGGACTGTAGTGATAGGACAAGAAGTAACGGGTTCAAACTTAAACAGGGGAAGTTTAGATTGGATATGAGGAAGCAATTCTTTTCTGTAAGGGTGGTGAGGCACTGGAATGGGTTGCCCAGGGAAGTTGTGAATGCTTCACCGCTGGGGGTGTTCAAGGCCAGGTTGGATATAGCCTTGGGTGATATGGTTTAGTGGGAGTTGTACCTGCCCACGGCAGGGGGGGTGGAACTAGATGATCTTAAGGTCCTTTCCAACCCTAACTATTCTATGAGTCTATAATTGATTATGCAGAAATTTGTTCTTTAGAATGCTTTTTTTCATCATTTTTTATTAGATTTGCATTTAATCTCCAGATTATTCTAACTTTATGCCTCTTTTTTTTTGCATTATCAGGTGTATTTTCTTGCTGCATGTGGGTACAAAGGTTTTCAGTGTGCATGCTGAGTAGGATCTTTCTGTAATTACTTTTGAATTGCTCATGTATAGGGACTTTTCATGAAGTGTGATAAGTCTTCAATACTGAACTAGTATAATAGTAGCAGTCAGCTCTTTATTATGGATGTGCTTGAAGGAGTTGAAGTGATCACAACCATTGATTTTTGAGCAGAACAGATGAAAGGAAATTCCAAAACCCAAATAATGACCCATTATTCCTGGTAATTAGTTTTTTGCTATCTGTCCTAAGGTATAAGGTAGAAAAGCTCATGATAGAGTTTTTCATTGGAAAAAAAATTATAGCACATACCATAATTTCTAAAGTTCAGAAGGAAGACTGAGAAAGTACTCCAGAATAACTTTCAACAGGAAATTTTACATTTGTTTTCAAGGGTATATAGAAACCTAAAATATTATCACCTTATGCGCAATTGTATATTACATGCACAATTCTGCAAGTGCTCATGCAGTCAGACTGTATTTGCTATTGCACACATTGCACTGAAAGTAATTTTCTGCTTGGATTAGTAAAGTTTATGGCATGATGGGATATTTACAGGGTCTTATGAAATCACATTTTATGCGGTCTTCTTATCCAGAAAATAAAAACTGGGAGAAAATAAATGTCCAAAACGATCACTGTAGAATAATTTTTTTCCCCTTTATTTTTTTTTCATTCAGTTAACAGTGTTTATTCCAGACAAACCTAAATGATAATATTGGCTGAATGATTAATATTGGGAAATATTTCCTCTTCCTGTGAAAGAGGTAAACCACCCTGAACACTTGTACAGCTTGGTGAAGAGAAAACCTGCCCAATAAATGATTGATTCAAAAATAAGTGAGGATGAGAAATTGATCAGAAAGTTCAGATTAAGCACAGCTAAACCCTACATCAGAAAAGTAAACCTTGGATAGGGAGACTGTCATTGAAACCAGACTGTCATCCAGTCAAATTTAAATATGGAAGCAAAAGATGAATTCCTAACTTTTCTCGACTCTTTCTACTTATTCCACAAAAATATCAGCCTGCTGACACTCATATCTTGCTCCCAGTTGGAATAAGTATTTTGGGGTGAAAAGCAAATCTCTACTGTTTGCTTAATTGTACCCAAGGGTGGAGATGGGAATGTGTCAAGAGGTAAGAAAACACAAGCTTTAATAAACATACAATGCAATTTAACAGTTCCTAAACCAGTAAAATTTAATCTCAGGCTGAAAGATTTATTAAATCTCACTCAGCAGAATGTACTGTGGGATGTGTTAGCAAGTGAGAATTAAGTGAAATGATTTCAGGAACAATAGATTTTATTACCTGAGGAGGGAAGCAACTAGTTTTGCAAGCCATTTCACCTTAATTTCTTTGAGTAGGAGAGCTTTCTGTGAGTAGGAGTGGTATGTTGAGTCTGTAGAATTTGTGTGCTTGCTACTACTTTTGTCAGGCATGATCTAACTGAACTATCTTCTGTTGATGATCTTGTGCAGTAGTTCTTTTAATGATTGTTAAAGATTTTTAAATGTAATGCAACTTAAACCTCTGTCTGTAGGATGAAATGATTCCTATTGACTTTTGTCAGTTTGTCACTTCTGTATACATGCTTGTTTTTCTGTGCTCTTAAGCTCTCCTTTCTTCTCTGGTTTCTGTTTCCCTCAACAGTTCTGTCTTTGTTTTCTTAGGCTACAGAAATGATGTTCTTTCAATGTATTTTCTAATACTTCTGCCAGTTAAAGAATTTCTAATTTTGGTTTATTTTTTTCAGACAGTTGATACATCATGCTGACTTGTATCACTTGCTTGTGATATTTTAGTGTTAAAAAATCATTCAACTACCTGTAGTTTAGAGGTAGCTGATCGAAGGTATGTGGTGAATCAAGCTTCAAGTTGGGAAATGTTATCACTGTTGTCACCACACTATATGAGAACTTGAGGAAAAGAGTACTTATGTGACCAGTTATTCTGTTTCATGGGTCAAGATCACATTATCCTAACATAATTGAAAACCTGGCCCTTAAATTTTTCTGACTGGGCGATAGTAGTATCTATAATAAACTACATATTTTAAAAAGTAAATCTTAGCTATGTACATTATTGTAATTTCTGTAGTTTATATCCAGTAACTTTTAAACACAACCTTATCATTTTCTGTCAAAAAGGACAGCTTTTAAGGAAAGTAATAGACATTGTTAGTAATGAGAGCTCTTCTGTACTGTAGGTGGTCACCCTGTTCCAAAGTCTGAGTGTTGTCAGACTTTTCTCACATATTTGTTCTTATCTCTATTTCCCTGAGTTTTTTGAAAGAAAGGAAGAGGAGTCAGCTTCTCTGATAAAATCAATCTCCCAAGGAAAATAATAATAACTACAAAAAAGCAGAGACCTATTTCAGTTCACTGACCTCACAATGGAAATAATCTAGAAGATAAGACTAACACGGGGAAAAAATGAAAGTCAGGTGATGGGGAGTTTTGTAGAATATAAAAAGGAAGTGTTTTGATCTTTATTAAATGTACCATTTACTCAAAGTTTTTGAATTAAGATTGTGTATTCTGTGCTAAATTGTCAGTAAGGATAACACAAAAAAAAGAGTAATCTTTAAAGGAGAAGCAAGCTTAGCCTAGGCTGAGATTGATTCTGAAACATTTTTGAGGGCTTTGAAATAGGTAAGTATGCCATTGTAAATCGTTATTGTGTTGTGCATCCTAAATAGTGCTATTTCTTCATAAAAAGTTTATGCTGGGGAGGGAGGAGTCTTGACTAGGCTGTCCTCTTCTTTGTACCTCTAGTATCCACTATTTGTTCAGGCCATCAGATCAAAGAAATAGAGCTAGTCTTCTTAGGCTCCTAATTGTTTTATGCCAGCTGTGTCTCTTGTAAAGCTGTCTGGAAGTAGTCTAGATATTTTGGTATTTTGGGAGTTGAAAAAAATGCAACCCACAAAAAAAAAACAAAACAAAAAAACCCCAAACAAACAAACAAAAAAAAAAAAAAAGAAAATCCCAAACCACAAGAACCTAAATTTTTATCCAGTTTTCTATTCAAGGCATTACTGTTGCATAAAAAATAAAATACAATTTATAAAGACCAATTGAAAATTCAGTCCTGCAGCATTTCCTGCCTTATGTACTTACTCTCCTTTTACCAAATAGGAAGGTAACATTCTCGTTATATTCTAAACTCTTGCAAGGACACGTACCATAGATACAAGCTCAGAAAGTGCACCTTGGTAGAGTATGAAAATGTTAAAACTTTGTAGAACCAGTGACCACAACCATTCTGAACTAGGTTTATTTCAGAAGATGCTATGGTCTGAGTTGGCTGTGTATTGAGATTGAGTCAGTAAAAGGTGATATGATAACATAAGTATCAGAATGGGTTAAAGATTTCAGAACGGGTTAAAAACTTAAAATAAGTTTCAGAATGGGTTAACGACTAAATATAAATTGCTTTTAACATGTTCACACATTTTCAAGGACTTTGTTAAAAAAAAGAAGCGAGGAAGTGTTCTTTCACTGTTATACATTTATCTGGATACTTTTATCATGGTCACCCAGGAAACAAATGCAGGTATACATTTGCAGGCATTTGCATTCAGTTCCAGTTTATTTTTAATGTAGCTAATGAAGTCACACTTGAAAATAATTTAACCCACAATTAATGTATGAAATTTTTCAGAGTGCATTAGTGCCCATTAGGTACTAGGCAGAATCCCCTGAACACTTTGGACTTTTAGGTGTTGTTGGACTTATTTCATAAGGGTAAATCTTGATTGACTAGAGAAAGAAAGACAGGCAGTCTTCAAGAGAATGATGAGCCACACAGAAAAAATGTACTCTCTCCTGCTTAATGTAGTAGTACTTATTTAGATAGCATGCAGGTAAATATAGCATAAGAACTAAAAAATAGAAAAGTGTATGCATTCTTTACTAATCAGTAGAAAAAGCTGGGCTTATGCGACATAGAGTTCTTGGCAGTATTTCAACTGAACTATAAGGTGTCAACCCTTCAAATTTTTTTTGCGAGTCAATTCAGTTTAACACAGAACTGACTAGAGATTCAGGATACTATACTTCAAGATTATTTTCAAGTTTGTTTCGAATGCAATATTTTCTTTCCAAGAGAACAAAATGTGTCTTTTCATGAAAATCTGGATGTATTTAATTTATAATGTCACTTGATTCTAATGACAGTAGTGACTGGTAAATGCAGATTCAGATCTCCACCTTGTGATAGGACAGGGCCTATCAACTGTCATATAAAAGATTACACCATTGGATTTTTTTCTTATTTGCTTTGTCTTTGATGAAGAAACATATTTTGACAACATCTTTTCTGTTGTGGAAAATTTAGTCTTGTTAGACTATCCATCTAGAGAGTTTCAAGTTGCATTTTAGAAGAGTTGTATCTAAATTTAATTCTGAGACAAATTTGGAAATTTTATTCCTCTTTTGATACACATAAAATATTTGATTTTTATTTTTTCTTCCTTTTCTTTCTTTCTTTCTGAGGGAAAGGGGCATTAGTTTGTTTTTACTGGACATGACTTGAATAAAGTCAAGTTCAAACACAAAATGCAGATTGCAACAGTTTGTATCATACTTCCCATGATATCATCTCTAACGATATCTCACACTTAAAAGAATTTTGCAAAGGGTTAAGAAGCCTAATTTTCCTAAATTCTTAAAATTTAAGAATTCATAAATAAATAATGAGATAATCTTATAATGTTAGTTTCTTAACTAAACTTTTTATTGATTTTTTATCTTTTCTTTTTTTTTTTTTTTACGTGAAATCTCATTTTGCTCTCTTCTCTGGCTCCTTTTCTTATAAAAAAAAAAAGAGTTCACTACAAGTTCTGAAAAACTTTGGCAAACAGGGCAATGAAGAGATCATGTGCGTCACAGATTTCTAAATACAAAAACCTTCTGATCTAGGAAAATGAATTATTGTCTTTGAGAGTAACTCATCCTTGTCTGGGATCCACACTAGATCAAATAATAAAGAAAAAAAAAAGTAAATTTATTAAGCTTTTCTTTTCCATTGACTTATTTCATATGTCAGTTGATGTAGAAAAACTTTTTGTGTTTTCAAGTACTTCACAGAGCGCCTTTTAAGTAGAAGACACTTTTTTTTCATAGACTTTTATTAGTAATAAACTTAATTACAGGGAAAAACAGTCACACTAGTTTAATATAGAATTGAAAACTTGAAGGTTTTTTCCTGCTTCCAAACTGTATTTAATCACATGTAGTTGAGTAATTGAAAATTCTTTCAGATCACACTTATGTAACACTACTTTTTTTTTAAAAAAAAAAATTGTAGATTATAGAGGACTAAATTTTGTTACAGTAAAATCTGAATTATGATTTTTTTTTCTGTTTGAGAAGTGTACTTTTTCTGACACATTTCATGAAGAAATAGTATTAGCCTAGCAATCCTTCATCTTAAATTAGTGTTATAATTGATTGTGTAATAAAAATAAAGTCAAGCACATATTTTTGCAATTTAGAGATAATTCTGGAGAACTGAGATAATAAACCAGAGGGGAATGATTTATTGTACATGAAATCCTCATATAATTTGATGGAGGTAAATGGAAATGTCATACAAAAACATTGCTATGTTAATAAGGTGCACCCAGAAGTCATGATTCCAGGTCATTAAATGTGGAATCTACAATTTTTTCTTTAACCCTTTAATAGTTAATTAGGCGCAGGTATTCCAAAAGCAGTTAGCACATTCGTTGAGTCAGATATCAAATAGAACCAACGAACTCTTATGTACAGTTAGTTTGAAGATGATTATGAAGACCATGATTCCTCTGCTCTTTAAGATTTGTTTGGATTTTATCTGCATGTCAGTGTGAGTCTTTTCTCTCACTATTTTTTTTGGAAGGTCCTAAAATACAAACCTAGATCTCAGGCTGCGGCTGTAGTGCATAAAGAGACCATTTGGTTTCACGGTTTTCAGCTGCTTCTTGCCTAACCTACCAGGCATGCTGAAGGTCACTAAAAATCACACCTTTTGTATAGCAGAACTTAGCAGAGAAGCAGTTTGATAGTTCCATTACATGGGGAAGATTTCTTCTTGGCTGAGGCCCAGGCTGTACTGGTTTTCTTCTGCATCATCTTCACCCATACAGGTTAGAAACCATTAAAACCCTTTCAAACCTCCTGCTCCAGCTTCAAGTCCCCAAACTCAAACCCTACAATACTGATTAACCAGGGCAAGCAAGCATGTAATAAAAATCACAGCATATATCTACTAGAATTTACATGTCTTCGACCTCTTTAGGTGGGGTTGGAGACAAAGAAGGCCACCTTATAGTCTGAGACGACCAAGGGAGAAATAGAGAAATTTCTCTAATAATACAGCTAGCTTTTCTTTTTTCTACTTCTTTATATTGAGTCTAGCTCCCCCAGAACCCTTTCACAGTAAGGTTAGAGTACTTCCATGCAATTTTTTAGACAGTATTTAGCAAGTAGTTTAGCAGGACTCAAAAGTGATTATACAGAAAAACATGTCAAAAGTAGAAGCAAGCACAGCACCCACTGTAAGAGAGGAGGTAAAGGAATGACAGAACAATATTGAGATAAAATGTGTAATATCCAACTGAGTTTGGGAGGAAATTCAAACACAGATAGTTTGTCACTATCAGAGATATATTATGACTGAAATAATGTATTTAATTAAGCTATTACTTCTAAGTACTACAAACTTCCTAGGTATTTGATAGACTCAACTGAAAAATAGTTGTGGTTACAGACATCTGTCACGTGACATCTTAATCACTTGACTCAATGTCATTCTATTTCAATTGGATGAAAAGTTTTTGTAGCTTCTGTAGTTGTAATTTTTTTCTTTTGTAGTTGTAGAAATGAAAATGGCAGTATCATGATCAGTATTTTAGAATAGTTTATCCAAGAAATTAATCGTGAATACTAAATAGCACCGTGCATCTAAAAAGCTCCCCAACCTACAATTCAGAAACTGTATAAAGATATATTTCTGAAAAACTGTGCAATTCTTAAGAGATTTATATGAGTTGACTGAAACAATGCTAATGTTATTTTTCAGTAGGATATTTTTCTTGTTTTATGTGTGCTTCAGTGAATGAAAACATTGTAGCAGGTTTCCATCTGAAATTCAAGAACTACTGTTTCTGTTGATATTTCTACATTTTCTTCCTTCCAGGGCGTGAATTTTTGTTTAGATGAAAGAAAATCCTAAAAAATTAATTTAGGGACGTTTCTTCCCTGGCTCTCAAACAGGCTGCTGCTGAAACCTGCAGTACTTCCTGTACCACAAAGCCTAGTTCTGAAAGTGTGATTTAAGAGAAAACTCTATGGACAAAGGGCAGTGAGATACAAAGCTAATGAACGAATGAGCTAGCTAATGAGCTAAGCCAATAGCTATCAGTTCTTGTCTCTCAGTGGAAAGGTAAAGTGACAAAGCAAGAGGCAAGCCCAACCTGCAATTCAATTATATAATTTATATATTTTCTTGAGTTCTGTGCTGTTTATTTCTCTTGCAGTAAAATTAATGATTTCACTCTGCAAGATGCATGCAATACTGAACCACTAAACCAGTATTTTTGAGTATATGGTTCTATCTTTATTCAGTATAAATATTTAAACATACATTTGGCTTTAATCTTCCCATAAAAGGTGGATTGTGGAATCTCATCTTATGTAAATAAGGATTTCATCTTGTACTATCTAAAAATCAAATAGTACACTCAACTTCTAGCCAGTGATGAGTTTATGTTGTGTGCATTGAAAAGAAGTACATTCTGATGTACACTTATTTCCTGTGAAGTAATATTTGTCACTCAAATATGAAGAATATTATCAGAATTTGAATTAGTTCTAAAACTGAAATGCATTTTTTAATGCTTCCACTGGAGTTGACTATCTTTACATCCTACAGATTTCCAGCTCACTGGCTTACAGAACTTGACAGAAATCTATATTGATCTGAATCTGACATAATGTCCATTTGATTCTTCCTGATGAGTCTTATCAGTTCTATGTTCAAATTTATATCTAATTAATCAACTTCTGATTGCTTCTTTATGGGCTGCTTTTCAAAAAGCCTCACAGCAATTTCAATTCTTTTCACTGGTGCAAGGATTACAGTTTTAGAAGTAAAACTGATTTTTAAAAAAAAAGGAAAAATATTTGCATTTATGAGCCAAAGTAGTGTGTCCCACTCTTGTGAAGTTTATTTTAAAAAGTGTTGTCTAGATTTCAGCTACTGCTAAGGACTGCTTCTAGAATATTAAGCTTTGTGTGATGCTTACTCAGCATGTCATTCCAACGTTTTGGTGTTTCGCTGCCTCTTTGTCAAGTATCAGCTTGCCTTAAAAGCACTTTAATGCCTTGAAGATAATGAACAATTTGGCAGCAAAAATATTTTCTGACTGATTTGGAGCTTCTGCATAATCTACTTGGCATATGAGATCATTGAAAGCAATTTTACTGGCTATTTTAAAATTAGGATTTATTTCTGTTTGAATTTTGAAATCTCTCCTTGGGAGAGACATTTAAATATAAACGTATATTTTCCTCTTTAACAGTAGCTTATGGGCTGTAATGGTTGAATGTTTTTGCATTTTTATGTTTAGTTTTATTGTAAAGAGCCTTGGGATGAGTTTGCATGAAAGGCACTATATAAGCTCATTTTGAACTGCATTGTATTGTATTGTGACAAGAGCAATAATCTTCAGGTTTCCTATCCATTAAAGAACTAATTTCACAGCTCACTAATTATGTGAATGAGAAGGGGAAATAGGTCCTTTTCCTCTAAGGTATGCTGAGCAGATGGCATAGCAGTCATCTCCACCAACTGAATCTAAGGTCCTTTCTTGCTTTTGGTTCCAAGGCTTGCCTCTGTTTATCAAATAGAGCAGGAGGGAGATGTCAGTTTCTTGTACAGTGTGCCAGTCTGTGCTGAGTGGCTGCTTCTGTCATTTGCTAATACATCACTGGTTAACACATACCATGCATAAACAGCCTATTTATTTAGGATATGACATGAAAAGTATTAAAATGCGTGTAATTCTAATTTGCCTTTTATTTATAGAAGATGCTGGATAGAACTGTCAGAGGATTTAAACTGATACCCATAAAAAAAGTTGTTAATGAATAAATTGAGTACCTGTGAGACTCTAGTCAATAATTTCAAAACAGAAAATCATTCTTTCCTTAGCCTGTGCACTTTCCTTGATAGTTACCTTGATAATCTGAATCTCTTTTTTTTTCTTTTGCCTCACTCATGAAAATAACTGATTTAAATCAAAAGTGCATATAATGATATATATGCACTTACGCTGCTCATAATGCAGCGTTTTTTTTAAAGTAATATGACTCATCAGAGATACCAGTGTTCTCTTGTGATCTTAAAATATTGGTATTTGGGCCCTTATTTCAGGATTAAAAAGAAAAAAGCTGAGTCTGAAGGTCCTGACACATTTTATTTAGGATTGGCAATAAAGCTGCATTTTACAGTGCTACACAAGCAATCAGACCATTTGCTCTCTTTACCAAAGTGAGCAGCGCTAAGTTCTTGTTTCCTTCTCTCACTACTGGGCTGTCACATGGGTTTTTTTTGTGTTCATGGTTCCTATTTCATTCTAATTTCAGACGGATGCAGCACTAATGTATGATGCAGTTCATGTGGTGTCAGTGGCTGTCCAGCAGTTCCCACAAATGACTGTCAGTTCACTACAGTGCAATCGCCACAAACCATGGCGCTTTGGGACCCGCTTTATGAGTCTCATTAAGGAGGTAAGTCGCTAATAGTGTCCTGCTTCATTGCTTTCCTTTCTCTCTACTCCTACTTTCTTTTGTGTCTATTCTACTTGAACTCTGCCCTTTTTCTTTTTCTTTTTTTTTTCCCCCCAGTAAATGGGAATCTCTCAGCTTGTTGTGTGTAAGGAGTTTATCAGCCAAGACAGCATTTTTATTTGAAAATGGGTTTTCCTGAAGTATAAGTTGGAACAGAGAAACATAAAAAGATGAAATAACTGCATTCTAAATAAAAGTTTTTCATTTGTAGATCATTGGGATGTATAGCATGTGTGTCAAACATCTGTGGCCAAAAAAAATCAAAACCCTGAAACCCCAAACTATAGACCATAGAATGATTATGAAAAATTCAGCAACTGATTATTGGCATGAGTTCAAAGACAACAAGAATGACAATTATTCCCTGATTTATTTTCTTTTATCTCTCTCATTTCCACCCCCATCCCCCCCCACCTGCCCTCCCATGGTGAATTAACATATGTGGCCTTCATCTCCTAGTATGCTACTTAGATACTGACAGATAGTCATTTAAAATAAAGCCAAGAGAATTAAGGTGTTAAAGGTGAACACCATAGAGTGTCTTGTACTGTAATTAATACCTAATACAGTATTTCTCATTCTAAAATGCTGTGATAAAGAAAACTATTTGTAATGAAATAAAATCCTGTTTTTAACATTGATTCTTTTTAGGATAGTAATTTTGTTTTCCACAGTCTCTCCACCACTTCAGTAGAGTTTTAGAATTGGGCAAACTTTCAGTTATAAGAAATGAAGATATTGTACTTTAATAAAATTAAGGAATCAGCTCTGAAAGACCGTCTCAGTGAAAATAATTTTTATTGTCTCAGTGTAGTTTCAGGGGACTCAACATCTTGCAAAAGTAAACCTTCATTTGACTAAAATCTCCTGACAGAAAAATGAAATCCACATCAATGAAAGAAATTGCAGTTCTAGCAGGGGAACGTGGAAGCTTGTAGGGAGGCAAAAGGGGAAATGTATGCAGGGATGATAGAGCAATGAAAACAAAACAGTCTTATATCTCATGCAGTAAGAATAGTCTATTGGCTAACATGGAAGACTGTTTAAAAATTGGCTGTGAACACTGAAGGAAGATTGATTTAATTAGGAAAAAGTGAATATAGTTTTTTTTTTTAAATCAGCCACAGGGTTAATTATTTAGATAGTACGAATAATTTGTTTCCATTTTGGCAGAAGTAAAATTTGTTCTTTTGGGGCAAAAGAAGAAGTATTTATTTATAGAAATTGTTTTTTCTTTCTCCATAGGCCCACTGGGAAGGCCTCACAGGCAGGATAACTTTCAACAAAACCAATGGCTTAAGGACAGATTTTGATTTAGATGTTATCAGCCTCAAGGAAGAAGGACTTGAAAAGGTGTGTAAGATGTTTGTCTCCAAAGTGATGGGAAACAAAACAAAACCTACCCTTAAATGTAGTAGCCTTTTCAATAACATTTCAGGTGTCACATGAAACAAAATACCTGTTCTCAACTCCATATCTGGTTTTGAAGTCTTCTAGTAAAAGCTGTTATCTTGACATCTGACAGTTACTGTCCTCTTAACTGTATGTTTCTGGCCATATTCTTAGATTCAGAAGGGCCAGGAAGACCCATGCGTTTATATCCTTCAGACTATATTGAGTTTAGTTTTAGTTATTCCAATTCCATTGCCTATCCTTATGAGTGAACCTGTAGGTATGTGTATTTGTATTTTCTTTACATCGTACTAATTCAAGAAGAATTACCTCAAATAGAATGAAAAGAACTCTCATTTTGTCAGTTTTCTGTTTTTTTTAAGAGAGAAATTTGGTTCTTTTTCTTGGAATACAAAGTTTCCATCTGTAAATTGTAAAAATAAAAATAAAAATTAAGAATAGGTAGCCTGTCAGGTTTGTCTGTCTTCTGTGTAGCCTAAATTTGTCCATGTTTGAATTAAAGGTGCTGGGAAACATATACAGATATTTGTCCTGCCTACATGACATCATGATGATCTGAAATCAGATCACCTTCTCTCTCTTCTCCAACCATCCTGCCATGGAGAAGCAGTGCAGGGAAGCTGCGTCTCACACTTGTTATCAGCAGAAAAAAGTTTTGCAATTTGCATCTGCCTTGTCACTTGTATATAGCTATGGCGTTTGGTGTTCTCTAATCATTATGTTTTCCTTCATCTTCAGCTAAAGGATTATTGGCTATTGCCCCAAGGTGATATTGTGGCCACAAATAAAAAAAGAAATTAATGAAAGACACCATGCAATGGAGCTGAATTCCCTTTCTTTTATAAATCATTGAATGGAGGAAATAGCATAAACAACAAATCCAAAACTTCCCCATCAATATTACTTTTAGAGTATTAATAGAATCCATGAGCTTGCTTTGAAACACTTCCATAGGTAATAACATATTTTAAAATATCCGGTGGCAAACCTATGATTAAAGGACTAAACTATGCCTTTAAACATTCAGCAATGAACTGATAGTGAAGATTCTTCCTATGAAGTATTCCATGAAGGCC
>JAOEHY010042365.1:0-31038 GCA_025447955.1 Psilopsiagon aurifrons
GTTACCAGGAGCTTGGCATCGCCGTTGCCCGCGGCCGGGCCCGGGCGGGTGGGTGCGGGCGAGGGGGAGTGAAGCGCGGGGTTGGTTGATGCCCCCGAGTCCGCCCCGGGACCCGTGGCCTCACCCCGCGGTGGTCCCCGCCGTGAAGGAGGCCTGGGAAGGAGCCGAGATCCCGTGTGGCGTTTGTCTTTGTTCGCCGCTGTCGTACCCGGCGCGGCTCGGGAGGCAGCGGCCGAGCACATCCCTGCAGTGGCCCCTGACACCCCAGCCCGGGACTGCGGGTGCAGGTGTCTGCGTCCGGAGGGCGCGGGGAGCCGGTACCAGGCAGCGGCTTCCCCCCGCCGCCCCTGGAGGAGCCCGGTGACCCGGTGTGACCCGAAGCGGCTGCCCCGTCCCGGGCACTGATCGGCTATGGGGGTCGGGGGCAGCGGTGGTAGCTTTACCCCAGTCGCAATGGGCTGCAGCGCTTGTCCTGGGACGCCAGCAGCCGTTGCAATGAGAGTTTTAAGTGTTTGTACCATGCGGAGTAGCACTTAAATAAATAACATGGGGAGGAGGATTTTGGGGGTAGATGTCTCTTCTCCTTTCAGCTCCAAGGTAGAGGCGGGGGATTTAAACACTGCTCACGTTACCCCAATTTTCTGCAGTTCTGATGCAACGCCAGGGAGTATTGTGGATGTGCAATTATAAAGTGTGTGTTAGGTTCTTTATTATACAAACACAGTGTGTAATTACCTTAACGACTCAAGCATTGCGCTATAGGTGCAGCAGTGCTTTTAAAAACTTGTCTATCAGGAGCTTTCTAACTAGTCATTTAGGCTCTTGTATGAATGTGATTATGTGACTGCCCATGCAGGCTCCTGGAAAATATCAGTTCCTCTTTAGGGACAGGAAAAAAATAAATGAAGCTGATTCAGGATTATAGACATAGGGGCATTGTTGCACTAATGTAGCTGGAACTGTGGCTTGTGAAAGGAAAGGAAATACCCTCCCTCTGCAGGAAAGGGAACGACAATCTGAGTTCTTCATGGTATTTTTAATAAAAGTAGAAGAGTTTTGAGCCAGGAGCTTGCAGTGTATCTTGAAGCTTCCCCTTGACAACTCCTCTGCGCTCTGGCTGCTCTTTGATGGCTGCACAGCAATTCAAACCTTTGCTGAAGGCAGTGCGTGGAGTTCCCTTTTGCACTGGCAGCATTGGTTGACTTGGTTCGTGCTCACGAGCCCGAGTGAGATGGAACCTCTGATGGTTTCATCATCATCGTAGCATGATTCAGTTGCATGGAGGAGCTGCTGTTGGAGCTTATCTCTTGTTCCTGAAGTGGCACATGCCAGAGATAACTTACCCTGGTTTGTTAGCTGGTGTGGTGGTGCATATGCTTAAACTGGTCTTGATATTTATTTTCAGTTAAATACTGGGAAATAACTTTCTAAAAGAAGTTTCATCTATTCCAAGGGTAGGGATGGGTCTGCCGAGGAGATTCTTTAATGCTCCGTAGCATAGCTGAAGGGAGCCTTTAGGTAAGCAGTAAGTAGCTATCTTCGTTTATTCTCTCAGCTTTTGCTTATTGTACAAAAATGGTGGCGTATCTCAGACTTGGGGAAAATATTTATGCCATCAGACAAATAATGAGGTCCTTGAGGTTTGTGAGTTGTGTGGTGGGACTCATCAGCATATCGTGCTGGATGTAAAGGGGTTATATGCCCTGGGTGTTTCTGGATCTTGTTTCTAATGCTGTGAAACTCTGTCCCTTGCTTAAAGGTTTGGAAATAATGGGTCAGGTTCCCCAGCTCATGAGTACAGGTCAGTTTGGCAGAACGGGACTGCTCGCGAGGGGAGAGCTAGCTAATTGAATAGGGTTGATGTGATCTTTTATTAAAAGTAGGACAAGGGAAGGCACCGCGATGTGTAAGTGGGAAGCAGCCTTGGAAGGTCAGCTCAGGAGCCGTGACGCTGGAGGGCTGGGGAAGGGCTCATATTTGGATAGAGGAGGAGGAACTCAAATACGTGCTCATTAGCGCTTTGATCCAGAGAGGCTGGAGCTTTTTTCCACTTCTCAGCTCCCAAGTATGGAGTGGCCCTTGAAAAGGGAGCGCCTGGGATTGTCACAGGTGACTGCCCTGCGTGCTCCAAGGCTTTAAGAAGTGCCCTGTAAATCAGTGCAGGATGCAAGTGCAATTTAGGGGTGGTTTTGTGGGGCTGTGACTTTATTTGCAGCTTTTGCTGCTGTTGCCTCAGCAGCACAGGATAACTTATGCTAACAGAGCAGTTCAAGGTCAGGTTACACATAAGGAAGCTGAGCTTGTACCACTTATATACCTTTAATGTTACCTGTTGTTGTTGTATAAATGATTACTGTGCAAACTGGCTCCTGCTCTTTATTTCTGTAAGTATTTTTACCCATATGCTTTATGAACAGGGCTTGTTTATGTTATTAAGCTGATTAAAGACTATAGCCATAGAGGCATGGTAAAAATAGTATGGCTTATTTCTATAACACGATGAAGACAAGTCACAATCGGAGTATTTAGAATACAGAATAGAAACAATTACTGCCCAAACTAATAGCTTTAGAAGACCAAACTGCAGTTGGTAGCTGTCCTCGCTTTAAGAGTGTGCTGTCTGGTAGCTAAGGGAGAGATGCAGCTGCACATTTACATGTCATCTCTTTGTAAGAGAAAAGCACAGACCTGGTCACATTGAAAGTCCACTTTCAAAGTTTACTGCCTGGGGCAGTGTAGGTAGATGATGCACTTTGTTCTAAGATCCCAAAAAAAGCTTCTCTTTTTTAGTTCTGGTTTGCAATGCCACAAAACTACCATAATTGATGAGTGTCTGGCAAAAAATGTTGTTATTTCCCATTATTTAGTCTGGGCACATGTGGATTTAGTTTGAGCAAGGACTGAAGTGATTTTGAAATGGAGCTGTGCATCTCCTAAGCGCACAGATGTTCTAGGTTCAGAACCTGCCCAGGGAAGTGATGCAGCTTGGACTTAATGTACCAACATAAGCATGACAAATGTCAAAGGCTAAAACCTGTACCCCACACAGCTGCTCATTTATGTTTTGGCATTCATTTGCTGCTTCTGTTGAACTCTCCCTTTTTGTACAAGATCAACAAGGTGTAAATCACGCTCCTTCCATGCGATCTTGGCTAGCCAAGCTGCCTGTGGAGCTTCCCCCTTGTCCTGTCACTACCAAAAAGCCCCTCTCCAGGTTTCCTGCAGCCGCTTTAGGCACTGGAGCTGCTCTAAGGTCTCCCCTTCAGGAGCCTTCTCTTCTCCAGGCTGAACCAGCCCAGCTCTCTCAGCCTGGCTCCAGAGCAGTTGCTTCAGCCCTCACAGCATCTCCATGGCCTTATCTGGGCTCACTTCAACAGGTCACATCCTGCTTATGTTGTTGCACCAGAGCTGGATGCAGAACTGCAGGGAGGGATGTGAGCAGGTTTTCCAAACACTCTGTGCCTGTGTTTTCCTCTTGAACGTACATTAATGTCTCTGCAGTAGGGGTTGTAAATGCAGTGCTGACAGATCCACAGTGTCCAGTGGAATTGGTTTTGGAACAGCTGCAATACCCCAGACAGTCATGGTCACTTCCACTGAAGTTCCCTTGAGCAGCTAATGCCAATGGTAGGATGAGCCCAAAAAAGTCTGTAAGAAAACCTTACTGCTGTATGGAATTTAATGTAAAACACTGTGTGAGGCAAGAATGTGATTACATGATGAAAAACCTGCCCACTTAGCAGAGTAGGTACACAGTAGATTTCTGATTCCTCTTGCTGTGTGAAGGCTGCCTACTCCTCTCTGTCAGCAGAACTTTCCATTCCCAGCAACTGGAAAACTGCTTTGGCATAAACAAGACAGAACTTGCATTTGTGCGTAATTCTCCAAGGCACAGTTATGCAAATCAGTTGTAAAGTAGCAGTGACTTCAGAAAAATTAGAGTTCAGCTGAATGCTTTAGCTGGGTAGACTTCTCCAGTAAAGGTTAAGTTAACCCTTTATCACTTGCTGGTGGATTTTGGTGTCTCTGGCTTCGTGCTGTAGCATTTTCTGATTGATACAGGGAATGGCAAAAGCTGGGTGTGACTTAGACTGAAAAAAGTGAAAACGGTTATTGTGCAAAGCGCAAGGCTGTGTCAGCAGGTACATCTGCATCAGAGACAAGGATTTAGTCTTTGAAATTACTTCCTTTGTTAAAGTAATGTTAAAATAAAAAGGCTTGTTGTTAGTGTTAAGTGTATCAGTAAAGATGCAGGGAAAAATAAGCTTTTTGTATGTGCAGTGCAGGTGATGGATCATTGTTCTGATGTGGACAGTAAAATTATATTTAATAAATCATGGTGATATTGAAAGAATAGTAATTAAATGTGTGGGTTTGCTGTGGCATTGATTTTTGCAAAGTGGTCTGGGCCTGTTCCATTCCTAATGGCATTCCTAGGAAGTGCATCATAGCACTGAAATGTTAACATCACCATTCAGTTTGTGTAGGTGGCCCAGTTTGGGCTGCATTCATCACAGCTCCTCAGTCTCATTTCAGTGATGTTTGCAGCTGTGGGATCCAGATGTATAGTCTACAGTAGTGTGACTTTTAAGTATCTGTGGTTTTCCCTCCCCTGTTAACTTTTGCTGCTTCTTGGTGAATATTACACTGTCGTGTTAGCCCGTACACTCTGCCTACACCATCTGGGTGTGCATATGTTCAGGATCCCTTGGGAAAAGGGGAAAAATGCATCTTCTACAGCTGGTTTTGGAAGCTGAAGAGAAAATGATTGCCTTGTGTGTTGTCCCCTTTCCCCCCAGTGCAATCTGCATCTGAAAAAAGGGGAAGCTGAAGTTAAATGGAGATGATGTGTCATAGCTTAGAATACTGATTTCTGTGTACAAAGAAATACCAAATAAACTGTGTTCCCTTTATTTCAGGGTTTCAGGATGAATCTGGAAAAACTCAGCAAACCAGAACTACTGACACTGTTTAGCATTCTTGAGGGAGAATTGGAAGCAAGAGATCTTGTCATAGAAGCCTTAAAGGTATGTTTTAAGCACTGTCATAAGAGACAGAAATGACAACAGTACTGTTACAGGTTCTGCAGAGTGCTTGGATCCAAAGTGAAGTTCAAAGGCCCAGATCTATTACTCTTTCAGAATCCCATCTTAATATCAGTAGTATTAGATAATAAATGCTGCATATTGGAATTCATTATTGGAAGCTGGCTACAAGAAGCATTTCAGTGTTGAAATACAGCATTGTGCATATGCTTTCATCCTTCCTGATAAAGAACCAAGTGTTTCTGTGGTTGCGAGAAATGTAAAAGCCCCATCAGACTTTCTCTGATGGTTTTGTTTTCCTTTAGCAAGGAGGGCTTCTTAAAACAGGAACTCCTCTTGCCTGAGTCCAAATACAACCACCTCTAGGTGGGTGGAGGGAGATTCTCTTCCAGAGCAGTTAGGATGCTTATATACTTATTGTTAAACTGGTTTTGCATTTAGGCAATCTTTTTATTTTGGAGGACTATCCTTACCCTCTCAAAGCTATTGGCTATTGATGGTGTGGAAGGATCAGCTCCTCTCTTGAAACAGACTGGCAAAGTTCTCCTCCATCCTGGGATCAGTCTTCTAATTCTGTGTGGTCAGAACATGCTAGCAAAACAAGCATCACTTTCATATTGCAGTGTGAAATGCATGTAATGGAGCAGAGGGATGGGAAGGAATGCAGCAGTTCCATTCCAATGGCTTGGTATTGTGTGTCTTCCAGTAGCATACAGCAGTTCTCTTTTCTGTTGAAATTTAACCTGCAGTTCCCTCTTTCACGAGGAGACTAACATAATTAGAATACCCTTTTGTCAAGTGCTCATAACTGAGAAGAAATTACATGAAATCATAACCTATGCTTGATAATTATGCAGTATAAAATACCAAGCTAATCAAAGGTTAGTGCTGTATTCCCCTTCTTCTGGAAGGGTTATGCTGTAGAGTTTCACCTGAAGAATGTGAGGAAAGCTGAAGGTAGTAGGAAAGGGCAGTAAAAGCTGGCTCATGGCCTTGCTGTGCTTTTCTTTTTGTTTACTGATAGTAACTGTGGTAACAGTTTTACAAGTGCTTTACTGGCTGTAACAGTTCTATTGTGTGTGCCTATAATTAAAGGAAAACACACTTCACTGATGTGTTTACTTGTGTTCTGATACATATAAAAATGCAGCCCTGAAGAAAAAGCCTTCAGAAATAAAGGCTGAAATAAAGGTTGAAACTCAGAGAGCATTTGTTTGACTTGCATGGATTGGACTTGCACTGAGAGGGGTTGAAACGTCCAGGTCTGGTGGAAGCATTGGCTGTTTCACACACAGGGATTGACGGTCGTCTTGCTGCTGTTTCTCTTCCTTGAGTGTTAGGAACAGTCTATTCTGCCTCTACAGTTGGATTCCTTTGGAGGCTTGCTAGTTGCATGTGTTTGTTAGAAAGAGGTGGAGTGGAGCCTAAACTTTGTTAGGGTATTGCATGATCTTAAACCATGATGGTGTTTTCCTCCAGCAGTTACATTAGACACATAGATGTCAGTGGTTAAAAGTCAGAGGTTTATCTGCCTGTTTACTTCCCATATAGTAAGAAAATGCATTTCCCTTCATAGGCTAATTTAACTTCTAATTCAGATTTAAATACTTCTGAGCTCTCTGGGTGTTTGAGAGAGAGGTGCTTTGGTACATTACAGGAAAGAACAAGCCTCTGCAGATGGGGAGTACCTCATTTGTAAACTTGTAGTTTGATTGTTGCACAGGCTGCAATAACTGATATTCCTGCATGCTTAGAGAAAAACATTTAGCATCTGGTATTTAGCAGAGAGAATCCATGTGTGCAGATGACAAAGCCTAAAATAGTTTTCATCTCCCTCATGATATTAGGCCACTTGTTGCTTGGCACTGGCCCTGCTTCTCACCGTGTCAAAATCGAGCTTCTGTGCCAGGCTTTCCAGAGCCTGCTTCATTTGCTCCTTCACTTTTCCTCTCTTCTCTTCATCTCCTCTCCCTAAATCTTCACCCTTTCTTCCTTGTTGCATTCTCTGTGAGCATTTTTTTGCGCCCTCCTCTTCATGCTGGCATAAAAGGTTTGATTCCTGAGGTTGGTTTATCCGGTGCTCATATTTGTATTATCAAGAGTAGCTGTTAGGTCGCCTCGAACTGATGCCTCTGGTATGTTATGGTTTGCCCTTTGCTGACTTCTGTCCTTCACTGTCAGGATTTTCTTCTGTGGTTTGCTTTTTTCCTTGTATACTGTGTTTAATTGAGTGGTGGGTGTTGGGGATGGGGATGGGGACCATCATCTCACCCTGTGCTTTCACAGTAGACCTGCTCTTGACTTTTAACATCCATTTCAAACTGCATCATGAGATACCAGCATAAAGGATTAAATTAACAAATTTACTGTATTCAGACTATTTTAGTGCTGCAGTTTACTTCTGTTTTAAAATCTCTTTGAGAAAAAGCTTTGCTTTTCTCTTTGCCTGAAAGCATTTTCCTGTCTACTCTGTAAGTCTCAACATTCCCCTCAGAGCAGACCTTAAGTCTCATTTCTTATTGTGCTCCTTTTCCTGTAGTTATATTTGTATTTAAATCATCCAGGAAAAACAGATGCTGTCAGAGAGTTGCATAATACTGAGGGCTGATTCTCAGTCTTCATTGCCATGTGGAAAGGATTGCATGTGTGAACCACAGGTTAGTCTTCTAAAATAGCACACCGTGACTGGAAACAATTCAATATTTAAATGGGTCTCTATTGCTATGTTAGAGTACTTTGTTCCCTGCCCCTGTTCTTTAAAGCAGAACTTTCCATACATTAGAAATGAAGCTCTGTTTACTTTTGGAAAACAGGAAACAGCTTTCTGGCTCATTCTTTGATGTTCATAAGGCTTTAGGCAATTTACACTGGAACAGAAACTGTCTCTTTCACATTAATGGCTGGGAGCTGGTATTCATTGCTTTGCTTCTGAATTCAGTGATTCACTCTATAAAGCGCTGCTAATGCTTTGCAAAATTAAGTGTTCATTTGTCAGTGGATTTAGAAATCAAGTTTACAGTGCAGTTTCAAAAAACTAAGTCTACTCCTTTTTTAAATGAAAAAGTTCAGTAATACAAAACCTTGCTGCGGATGCTAGTAAATCTTTCACAGATGGGGCAAAATGGACTTTTGCATCACTTACAAAGCAGCTTAAGATGTAGCAGTGTTCCCATGGGTGCTGTCCTGCTGGAATGCAGGCTTTTCTTAGGCGTCGCTTGCAAATTTGGGAGCTTTTGGTTTATTTCTTGACTGAAGCAGCCAGTGTCCTTTGGAAGGCTGATTTTCTTCACCTTCTTACAGATAGGTGCTGAAAGAGGAGCAGAGAGGTGTGGGAATGGCTCCAGCTCTAAACTTCATCTGTCAGGGTGTCACCAGGTTTCCTGTTTTAATGGTGAGCACACTGCAGTTCTTGGACCATTGTCACCATTATGCTGGAGCTATGCATGGCCAGGCTTTTACTGGGATGTGTACTGTCTGTGATATGGACCAAAAGGAAAGAAGTCACAGTTTTGTGCTGCTTGACATATCCTAAGAAAGCTTCTTAACGTTTTTCCAAGCTGATAACAGGTCTAATGTGGGCAAAGCTGGGTAGCTCTCGTTTATCTGGTTTGTTCGCTTGGTATAATGATGGCAATTAAGACATATGCTGCATTTGAGCAATGTAATTTCTGCACTGTGGCTCTCTGCTAGGCTTTGCTTCAGAGCTGGAGCTACAGGAAGACTCAGAATCCAACTCCAGCCTTTTGACATTTATTTCTGTGCAAAGCAAGTGGTCCCCACCCCCATTTCCCTTCTCTCTCAGTGATTGCTGTGACCTCAGCTTGTCTTTATTCCCAATATCTGTCTCTGGGGAGAGAAGCTAATAAGGAAGTTCAAGGCAGTAAGAAGCTATTTAAAGATTATACCACTCTCTGCAACATAAAGGAGGAACTTGTATGCAGATTCTTGCTGGAGAGCTGCATACACAGTAGCTGCAGTTAATAACAGGGTGTTTGTGTTGTGCCCAGGCTTGAAAGCTAAACTGTAAAGTTGCAGGCAAAAGTAACACTTGACTGTGACTAAAAATATACTTGAAACAAGTCTTGGAAATTCCCCAGTAAAACAAGTTGTAAAGATGATTGAAGGCAGGGAGAAAGTGGTGTCCCAAACAAGGAAATCTTTTATTAAAAAAATAAAATTGCAGAAATAGGTTGAGAAACTCTCATCCCAAAACAGGCTGGAAATTCCAGGAGGAAACAGTAGGTTTTCCGTAACAAAGCAAAAGCTTTTTGCTTTGCCAGTCTGCAGACATCTCTGCAGTTCTGTCAGGTATTGCTTCTGCTCCATAAAATCAGCATTATCTCTGTTCAGAAGGACTAGCAGTGATCCATTGCCTGAGCTCAAAGTCAGCCAGTTCCAAGTGGTACCCTCAGAGTGTGCCTAATTCTGCTGATCACCAGGGGTTTCATTTTTAAGAGCAGTTCGCGTGCGTAGCTGCTTCCTTCTTTTATGAGCAGCCCAAGCTTAAATACTATCTTTCCTCCTATTGGGGGAGGACAATTTAATAATCTTCAGAATTGCTGAATAGTCCATTTAGTTGCTTTTGGAGTTTGAATGGTTTGGTAGGAAACTCATGTTTGAGAGGGTAGAGTTGGAGGTACTAAGTTAGAGCATCTTCTAGTTGCAGAAGATTGCATCTTCTTTCAAAGCACAGTTGATGTTGGTTTAAGTATGTCTGTCACCTCTGCTTTTCCGGATTGAATTTTCCATTTCTAAGTTAACAATGCTTTTTGTGACCTTGTTTCCTCACTATTGAAGCTTGATTTCCTGCGGATTTATGTGTTTAATAGGTTGATCCTGGAATCTGATTATTGTTTTCGCCCACTTTGGGCTTACTAATAGAGTATTTCTCTTCTATCATCAAGCTGCTGCTGCTTTGAAAGTTGAACAAAAACTGGTTGTAAGACTGAATTTCAGTTCAGACAGGAAAGCAAAACTGTTGGAGATGTTTGTATGTGACCTCCAGCAACAGTCGAAGCTGAGCTGAAGAGTGTCCTCAGTGAGGAGCGTAAGCCCTAGAGAAGTCGCTCATGTAGGTGACAGTTCAGTGCCTATATGAAATAACATGTAAATTGCGTGCCTAAGTGTGTGGTGGCATAAATGCCAAAGCACTGGGTTTGGTTCTGTCAGCTGAATGTGGTTGGTGTAGGGTGACCTGTTTAAGGCTTTTCATAGTCTAGACAGTTTTAGTTAAGTGTTTATGCTCTGCTGGCTGCTGAAGAAGAATAGCTGGACTTGAGAAAGCTGTGAATGTTAGGACAGTGTCATCTGTTTGTTATGCTAGGTCAGGAAAATACTTAATTGCTCAGAGTAGAAAGGAAGAACTTCTTGTTCTTTCCTAGACAGGAAATAAACCACCCCACTAAATTCAACAGAGTTCAGAGCCCAGTGCTGCAAAGAGCAGAGGGAAAACAGGGCTTATGTTCCACCTTCAGTATTGCAAAAACTCAGAGGTTATAGGTAGGGATGTGATTTTAATCTCTGTTCTTTGGGTTTTATGAAAAAGAACTTGCCCAGAAGTTAACTTTTCAAGTGTCCCCCTCTTCGCTTGCACTGTTACAGTGCCGATGTCCTCCTAGTGGGTTTCTCCTGTGTTTCTGTGAGGCTGTGGAGTCACCAGCTCCAGTGTGCATTGGGGTTAAGGGAAGAACAGCTCATCTGTCACAGCAGTTAGGCCAGCTGGACGAATATCCCGCTTTGTATTTACAGACTTTAATGTGTGTGTCACTCCAAAATTCCCTGCATGCTTCTAGTGAGGTTTGGTTGAGTCATATTTGCAACTTCTTCAGAATAACTGAAGATTCCTGCCCCTCAGAGAAAACCAAAACAAGACTGCAGTTCTTCCTGTGATTCATTAAACCAGGGTGGCTCATTATCCAGGGCTGCCCTCCCATTTCCAGGGCTGAGCTTTGCTTTCCTCCTCTTCTGTTTTTTTCTTGCAATGTAAAGTTAGAACAATATCTTAAGCTCTGATCAAAGTTACTCACTGTTCCTGGTAGATATTCCTGATAAAGAGGGAGGGGTGTTTCTGAGTGGGAGTTATTCCTCTGTATTTGCTTATTGCAAGGGTTAAAATAGAACTCCAAACCGGTACCATAGGACAAATGACCTTAACTGGGTTTTGTTCTGGAGGAGATATGGAAAGCAAGCTAATTTGTTTCAGGTTTATGTCACTCATCAAGAGAACCCACAGACTTTTCCCTTTGAGAACAGAGACTGACTTCTGATTTTTTTGATTCATGCTAATCATGTGGTTGCATCTTATAGGCAGGACCAGCACAAATCTCAACAGCTGTGTGCGTGAAGCAAAGCTTTATTGCTTATCTATCAGTCCTGTGACCTATACAGCTCAATTATAGCAGTTTGCTTTTGTGTTTCAGTATTTCTTTCCCAGCTGTTGTGTGTGGTGGTGTTTAGAGCCTCACCATTGCTCTTATATGCTTGAGGGAAGTGTTTGCCTTTGATAATAGGACATCAGAAAACAGCCGTTCCAATAAATGCAGACTTCATTTTAGTGAGACTCTGTCTTTCTTATCTAAAAGATGTCCTCAGGCAATCCCATGAGAAATGGGTGACGGTTTGCTGTTCTTGTTAGGTGAAAAGCTTTCTGAGGAAGCACACAGCGGGGCTGGCACGCTCTCACTCTGCATTCAAGGCAGATCCTTGTTTTCCACCCTGCGACAGCTGAATGCCATTTCACAGCATCAGCAGAGTCAGGGTTTTGTGGAGCTTGCGCTAAGAGCCGTCACCAGCTCTGAAAAGCTGCTGTGCTTAATTTGGAATGGCTGAACTCTGTGCTCATGAGGGTGCTCAGATGTGAGCAGCGTGTACACAGAAAGCCAAAGCACGCCCAAGAACGTGCAGCATTTGCTTGGAGCAGACTGGAAGCAAAAACATGTCATACACATGCTCTGTCAAGAAAAGAGCAGCTTTTAATGTCACAGCTTTCCTCTGTAAGTCACACAGTGTTTTACTAGCTACACATACTAATCTATGCTTTAAATTTAACTACTTCAGAGATGGTAGCATGCTTTGGTTAAAGGTACTAGAGGTCACTCTTGCATTTCATAGAGCCATAGAATGGTTTAGGATGGAAAGGAACTTAAACTCCTCCAGCTTCAGCCCCCTGCCATGGGCAGGGACACCTTCCACTGGAGCAGGGTGCTCCAACCCCTGTATCCAACCCGGCCTTGAGCACTGCAGGGATGGGGCAGCCACAGCTTCTCTGGGCCCCCTGTGCCAGCGCCTCAGCGCCCTCCCAGGGAAGAGCTTCTACCCAAGAGCTCATCTCAGTCTCCCTTCTGTCAGGTTAAAGCCACTCCCCCTTGTCCAAAGCCCCTCACCATCTTCCTTGTCATCCCCTTTAGGCACTTGGAGGCTGCTATTAGGTCTCCATAATAATGAAATCTAGAAAAGGTATAAATTATCTTGTAAGGCTTGGTTAGCATGGCTGTAATGAATCAAGTAGAATCAGATTTAAGCCTCAGCTGTGGATAATGTTCTTTCCTGGCAGGGTGCATCAGCTTTGCTGGGCATGAGGTTGCCCTGTGAGTGATACACACTGGAGCAAAATGCTGTCACAGGCTTTCACAGATGCCTGGCATGTAGCCTGTAACTGTTTCATTGGAAATCAGTGCTTACATTTCTTGGAGCCAAGATAGATCAGCTCTGAGGGCTCTCTTGAATCTGGTTTTCCCTCTTGAATCTTTTGTTGCATGGATATCTGTTTTCATATGGTTTCTTATCAGGGTGGTAAACATTTAGATAATGTTTTAATATCTGTGTTTATGAAATTTTGTTGTTTGCAAATTCACAGTAGTCACTCAGGAGGATGAGGTTATTGGTATCCTGACAAACAGATTTCCAGCTGGAATGGCTGATTCTAATGCTGTATATGTAAAGCCTAGTACATGTGCTATTCCTTAATTCTTGCATGTCCCCAAAATAAACCTAATCATTCCTATTCCTATCTTCCTTCTTGAGAAACTACTCTTTGTTTAGTCTGGATGAGAACATTAAGGATTTTATTAACAAATCACAGATTTATGGGCTATTGCGAGAATAAAACTCTTTTAACTGCTCACCATGGAAGCCTTTGATGGTGACAGTCAAGGAAATGGCCCAACTGCTCTTCCACTGATACCGCAGTAAATGATTAACCCGTTTGTTGAGCAAGGATTACTTTCCTTATTTCCTTTCTCACAGTTGTGGAATGTAATCATGGACATAGCAGGTAGCTGTGGTATGAGGATGTTAGACTGAATATGTTGTGGAGAAGCTGTGCTTTAAAGCAAGATTTTCCTTTGTTTCTAGCTTGATTGGGGCCACTTGCTTAAGAGATGCTGTTCTTTTGAAACACGGGTGGGAGAGTGAGAAACTAATTGAGCACATGCTTCATGTAATCTGCCTCAGGCTTATTTCAGGCTGCCTGTGAAGAGAGTGCACTTGCTTGTGTTCCAGCTGTGGAAATGCACATGGGTTTTGCAAAGCTTTCCAAAGCTTCAGTATCTTATGTGGAGAGCAGGAGTTGACCAAGGTGGCAGGGACTGCACTGCTGTTGAGCAGATACATTGATTGACCAGTTTGACTTGAGATTTACTGTCCTCTCTGTTAACCAGGGACCTTTACCGTGACACACCTGGGTGTTTTCCTGTCTGAATACTCTCATTATTACTGCAGATAACAGGATATGAATCACACTGTGTGAAGATCTCTATCTCAAAGTGGAAAATTTAGGAAGTGGAATATTACCTACGAGCTACTTTCTTCTTTAGGTAGTTTTTTGGTTTAAGTATATTGAAGCAAATTTGGTTTTGTATTGCAGGCCCAGCATAGAGACACGTTCATCGAAGAACGCTATGGGAAGTACAACATCAGTGATCCATTAATGGCTTTGCAGAGAGATTTTGAGACCCTGAAAGAGGGAAATCATGGGGAAAAGCAACCAGTATGCTCCAATCCCTTATCTATTCTGAAAGTGGTGATGAAACATTGCAAGAATATGCAGGAAAGAATGTTATCCCAACTAGCTGCTGCAGAAAGCAGACACAGAAAGGTAGGTTTTGCTTCTAATAAGATGTGCAGAAAGTTAACAGTTGCATTTTGATAATTGTTTTTGCTGAAGTTACCATATTAAATGCCTTGAATTTTGGTAACTGAAAGAACTTTGTACCTTTGTTTAAACTTCTCACTCAGTACAATGCAGCTGGTAAGCTTACTGATTGTAATTCCAAAATTTGAAATGTATGCAAGATGGTTCTGTTAGGACACACAAAAGGGAGCAAGCTCATTCACAACTGAGGGATATAGTGCTTGCCAAAAAGCTTACTACCTAAAGGTCTCTAGAAGATTGAATTCTCAGCATATCACTGTTCTGCTTGTGGCTTGTTCTCTGGGATAATCAAAGAGCTGGTACCAGGAGTGCACCTCCTTATGCTTTCCTAAAAAGTATAACTATTTTTCATGCTATTTGACCTCTTTCATAAAGCAGCTGTTATTCTTCTTATATAGCTTTAGCATACATTGACATCAGTAAAGCGCTTGTTCCACATGTCAGACTCTGCTTCCACAGAGGTTTGCTCCTCTGGTGTCCTGCAGTTTACTGTAGGAACGCAGAGCTGCACACAGGCCTGAAAGCAGAAGTCCACTGAACTCTGCTTCTTGGAGTCTTGCTACAACATATTCTCTTAATGTAACAGGTTAGCCTTTAAAAAAACAAACATATTTAGATTAGATATTAGGAGGAAACCTTTCCTGTGAGGGTGCTGAGGCGCTGGCACAGGGTGCCCAGAGAAGCTGTGGCTTCCCCATCCCTGGCAGTGTTCAAGGCCAGGTTGGACACGGGCTTGGAGCACCCTGCTCCAGTGGAAGGTGTCCCTGCCCGTGGCAGGGTTTGGAACTGAATGAGCTTTAAGGTCCCCTCCAACACAAACCATTCTAGGATTCTGTGATACGATTTTCTTTGTTTTGTCCTGCAGTACATTTAAGCAAGTCAAAATCATTAAAGTATTTGTCCCTGCTATGCAGCCAGGGCAGAGAGTAATTGGCCAAGACTACAGCACTTGAATCTGTAACTGGGAGGAGCTCCCTGGAGCATCCCTGCAGCCACCTGCGTTGCAGCACTCTATCCCAATGTCTTCACATACCACTTCTCCACTTTAAAAAAGAGCTGGCATTTTTGCTTTTGTCTGCACCCATGGCAGGCTGTGAGGTGGTGCCATTACCCTGATGTCTAGAAGTTGCCTTTCACAATGTCAGATCCAGGTGTAATTTTGGCTAGAGCATGCACTTGGGCCAAACCATCCTATATTTTTTGTCAGGTCTATCTCTCTTGATTTGGTTTAAACTTAGTAAATTGTGTACAAAGATCTCAAAGACAAGTAGTCACATTCTGTTTCTAATCAAAAGGTTCAAAGTTGAACCCTCTGTTTCATCAACATGTGGGTTAAAGTTTATTTTCCCATAATCTGTTTTGATGGGGGTAAGACAGAGCAAGTTCCTTTCTGTCTGTGAATAATGTGAAGCGTTTTGTTGTAGAAACCCTACTAAGACATAAGGAACCAGCCAGCTTGACTTTTAAATCACAGATGCTATGCTTAGGGTATGCAGCTGGAGGTATCTTTAACTTTTGATTTGTCCTCTAAGTCACTGGAAGTAGCAGCAAGGCCTTGTGCTTTCCTTTTCAGCCACATATTGAGCTAAGTCATGCTATTGACATCAGATATTTTTCTCCCTTCCTGTTCTGTCCTTCATGTCTCCTTCCATAAGAATGTTCCTTGTGTATTTAACTATCTTTAAGCATTGTTTGGAAGCTTCATGATGAGCATGTGTTGGGAGAGCCTAGAGTTTTGCTGGTGAGATACAGCAGTCTCCTGGGAAGTTTGCATTCTGGCTTTTTTTGTTGAGTTAAATAGAATTTCAATTATTCATGTAATTCAGCATGAAAGCTGAAGGAGCTCCTTAACTGGGTCCTTATGGCAAGCAGTTTCATTTCAAGAGCTCATCTTGTTCTTAAGTGGAAGAACAAATTAATGTTCTTTAAAATAAACTTTGCACAGCAGTCCTCACATCCCCTGTAAGAAACTGGGGGAGAAGCCTGTGTGTGAATTGCTGCTGAAACCAGAGTGAGAATCATCTTGTGGTAACTGTTAGTGCACCTTCCCTGGGCAGTGCCTCTGCTTCTGTTGGGGTTTATCCTAATTGTCATGCCAGGAGATTGTCATGGGGCATCATACAGCCAAAGACAGAGCCAGTGGACTTGTGAAGGTTGTTCTGCAATCCGGAGGAAAAGCATGCAGTTTAGCTATTTAATAATAAAGTGGAGATACGTCCAGTGCGAGGTTTTCCTTCCTGACTTTCACAAACTGACTTTGCTGTACCAAATATTACTACTGTTAGAGTGAGTTTAGAGGAGGCCATGGAGCTGCTGCGAGGGCTGGAGCAGCTCTGCTCTGGAGCCAGGCTGAGAGAGCGGGGCTGGGGCAGCCTGGAGAAGAGAAGGCTCCTGAAGGGAGACCTCAGAGCAGCTTCCAGTGCCTTAAGGAGCTGACAAGTGTTCAAGGCAACCTGGGCTAGTGGAAGGTGTCCCTGCCCATGGTAGGGAGTTGGAACTGGATGAGCTTTGAGGTCCCTTCCAACCCAAACTGATCTCTGATTCTATGAAATAGTAGTGTAATACTGTAACTTGTCCAAAAGCAAGTTTATGCATTTTCAAGTTGAATTGGGATGTCTGAGGCTGCAGTGGTTGCTCTCCCATTCCATTTGACTTTGGACCATGTGCAGAGGCACTGATCTCTTCTTGCTTGTGCTGGGCATAACAGTGATGGGTGTTTGCCTGGCAGGTGATCCTGGACCTGGAGGAGGAGCGGCAGCGGCACGCCCAGGACACGGCGGAGGGGGATGATGTCACCTACATGCTGGAGAAGGAGCGGGAGCGGCTCACCCAGCAGGTATGCTTGGGGAGCTGGTGCTACCCAACCCACAGAAACCCGGCTCCTGGGTGGTGAACTCGGTAGCGATGTCTAATTGCACCTTTGTGTTAAAGGAGCAGGAGGGACCTCCCTCCTCCGTAGGGCACTCCTAGCTTTTAGAATATCCAAATGTGAAAAAGAACCTTAGTATTCTGGGGTGTTTTGGTAGCTGAGCAGCCCAAAAAGCTGTTAATGGGCAATTGAAATGTTACTTCGGCCTGAAATGTGAGAAGTTCTCAAGAACAAGCCTGCACTTACAAATGATAGGGCTCTCTAGTACTCAGAATTCAGAATAAGTCATGGAAGATTTCCTGGGGTTGCTATTCAGAGATGATAATAAATATTTAAGCTACTGTTCTCTCTTACTCAGGAGCTGTAGACTTTATTAAACATATGTAACACATCAGCATTTTAAAGTCTAAGTGCCTTTAAAAGGCAAACCAACATAGTAGTAAATGAGGTGGAAGGAAGCTCTGCTCCAGATCACTTGTTCAGTCAGTGCATGCCAACTGGGTGTACATCTCACTAAAGGTCAACTGAATTTCATTCATGATAAAACTACTAGTAAGTAATAATTCTTAATACCTGCAGCCTGAGTCATGTGAGACTGTCTTGCAGATATCTGGGGTGAGAACCTCTTTCTAAACCATTGCTATCTTGTAGAATTTCTCCAAGGTACATAGCAACACCATTTCATTTGGGGGCATTCTCCTTCATTTGTTTTCAGAAGGTTTCGTGGTTCCCTTACAGTCTTTTTATGTTCTTTTTAAGCTGGAGTTTGAAAAATCCCAGGTGAAGAAGTTTGAAAAAGAACAGAAGAAGCTGTCAAGCCAGTTGGAGGAGGAAAGGGCACGCCACAAGCAACTGTCTTCCATGCTTGTAGTGGAGTGCAAGAAAGCCACTGCCAAAGCAGCCGAAGAGGGACAGAAGACAGCAGAATTGAGCTTGAAATTGGAAAAAGAGAAGACTAAGGTGAGTAAACTGGAAGAGGAACTGGCATCCAAGAGGAAGCGGGGTTTACAGATGGAAGCACAAGTAGAAAAGCAGCTCTCCGAGTTTGACATTGAAAGAGAACAGCTGAAAGCCAAGCTGAACAGGGAAGAAAACCGTACAAAAGCACTCAAGGAAGAGGTGGAATGTCTGAAGAAAGCCCTGAAAGATCTGGAGGCTTCTTGCCAGGAGCACAATCCTGCCGAGCCTTTGCAGCCCATCCCCTCGGTGGTGTCCAGAGGGATTGCAACTGACGGCCCCCAGGTGAAGTCTGTGTCTTGCCAGACAGAGTGTGTGCAGGCAGACCGATCAAATCCTGCCAGCACAAGCAAAGCTGTGCACACCATGTCTCCCAGCCCTACTACACCTACTCATGCCTATGCAAAATCCAATGGTCATTGTGATACAGACATGCAGACAGGTAGTGAGCTACTGCAGACAAATGCACCAGAGAGCCAAGTTCCAAAGGAGAAACCTGCTGGTGTAGCCTCAGAAAACACGGTCGAGAATGGAAATTCTCCTGTAAGAACAGAGTCACTGGTGCATCTGATGTCCCAGCTCCCTTCTGGTGGGGTCACGCTGTCTCCCAGCAGCACAGCTGCCTCCTCTCTTACACCTTCTCCCTGTTCCTCCCCAGTCTTGACTAAACGCTTAGTGGGAGCTTCAGCGAGCAGCCCTGGTTACCAGTCATCCTACCAGGTGGGGATCAATCAGCGTTTCCATGCAGCTCGGCACAAGTTTCAGTCTCAAGCTGAACAGGACCATCAGTCCAGCGGCCTGCAGAGCCCACCGTCACGGGATCTGTCTCCTACTCTAGCAGATAACTCTGCTGCCAAGCAGTTGGCCCGCAATACAGTCACTCAGGTCCTTTCCAGGTTTACCAGCCAGCAGGGACCTATTAAACCTGTCTCCCCCAACAGCTCACCTTTTGGCACAGACTATCGAAACCTGGCAAATGCTGTCAGCCCCAAAAACGAATCTGGTCACTCTCCAAGCCCTGGCAAGGTTTCCAGCCCACTAAGCCCGATGTCTCCTGGAATTAAGTCACCGACCATTCCTAGAGCGGAAAGAGGGAACCCTCCTCCCATTCCCCCAAAGAAACCCGGCCTCGCTCAGTCGCCTGCTGCTCCTGCTCCTCTAACCAAAACCTCTTCCCAAGCATCCTCGCTGGGTGCCCCCATGGACGTGGCAAGTAGCTGCTCTAACAACACTGTAGTGTCAAATGGCAAAGACATTGAGATACTCCTGCCAACTAGCAGCTAGTCTTCAGAAAATGTGAATGTGACATTCCATGGCTTAGCATCCTAGAGCTAAGACACTGTTTTTCCACTCCATGTTATTTATTTCCATAGTAGCAGATTCTGTCTGTATAAAGCATTTAGTATATTATTTTTCTCTTTTTGAATAGGTAGGAAAATACTTTTGTTTATGAAGAAACCTTAACCACAGCTATACAGTAGCCTCAAAATGTCTCCTGGCAACAGTCAAATACAAAGCAGAACCACAGTTGTGTGGTGGGACCTAACTATCAACCTCTAATGGGACTGAAATGCTACTTTAAATTATGCAGAAATAACTTTTGCAGACTTTTTACTCCAGATAAACGTTATCTAAAAAGTGCCTGATCTAAGCCTGCAATATGAATGTGATTCTCCAAGGAAGGTGAGGAGGGGGGGGACCATCCAGCTGCGGAAACTGATGCTTCTGAGTCCTGAATGTTGAAACCGACACTGTTTTTCTTTTGAATTCTTTCCATTTGCTAAAAGAAGTTAGCAAATGTGCTACGAATCCTGCAAGGTGAGCACCAGGCTGACGCAGCCCGCCGCGCTTTGTCCTTTGGGACACAGCTATTTGAGGAAGCACACACACGTTTCTTAGGGTAAAATCTAGCTGTAATACAACGCAGATTGCTTTTCTCTCAGTATCCATTGTCAGCGTAGTTCTTTTTGCTTTCCCATAACACATTCTGCAGAGATGCCTGTGTGCTGTAAGTGGCTAAGCTCTGGTTTCTGGTGTGTCACCTTGAATTTTCAAGCTCTTCAAGCATTCTACTGTTGTGTGTGGAACTTCCAGGAAAAGGATCTTGCTATTACTTGACAAAGATCTCACTATTACTTGAAAAAATCACTAGTCCATATGCTACAGGTTTTTCTGCAACAGTAACATGGGATCTTCTATTAGAAACAAAAGCAATAACGATCCTCATCTCTATCATTTGTGTCCGGCTGACCTGGATTTTACCCAGTCAGGGTCTATGGGATCTTGCTGGCTTGCCTTGGCTGCAAATAAGGAACCAAAACACTACTGCTATGTAACTGAGTATGTATATTCGTGTAAGTAGCTTCACACACATGCATACTTAAATACGTGATGTATTAGGAAAATCTTTTATCTATTCTTGGTGTTCTGCCTAATAGGAAGAAAATGAGGCAATTCATTGAGATTAAAAAAAAATCACTTAGTGAGGAACTGATTTGTTGAGGCAAATCATGAGTGTGAGAAATTATTTGGGCCCAAGACGGGAGAAGCAGCTGAATACTGTGCAGGCACATTTGCTGCCAGCAGTGCCATGCTCCCTGCAGAGGTGCTGCCCATCGCTCAGCAGCACTGCACGCTTGCTTTTCTGAGTCACAGCATGGAGAAACACAGGACAGATCCACCACAGATCAGTGGCAGAGGCTGAGCACAGCCCCGAGTTAATAACCTCGGGTGTTGCATGTGAACTGATCCTAAATTTAGCAACTGGACTTGCTGCTCAGTGTCATTCCATGTTCAGTATTTCCCTCTGCAGCAGCGTCACGGTGGCTTCCCTCCGCCACAGACAACGTTCTCCTTGTCATTTGTCAATATTTAAGTAGACAGAACAAATCCGCCTTCACTGGGGGCAGGATCGCTGTGGCTGCCGGGGGGATGTGCTGCCGTACATGGCTTGATGGGTTCCTTCTCACTTTGAGTCTTGTTTCATAGGATGCCAGAGCTCTGTTGTCGGAGGTGACCCCACTATGCTCTCCCACACAGCCCCAGCAGGTTTTAGACTAAAACAAGAAGTTTGTACAGACCTTTTAGTAGCCTTTTCAATTGTGGTGTTTTGTGCTGCTGTTCCTAGTCCAGGGGCATGGGCTGTGCACTACCAGGAGAGAGACAGGGCAGCCTGGAGATCGATGGGCAGCGACTCTTTTGGAAGCACATTTATTACTTTTGTAACTTTTTAGGTGTCCCCAGCAGATTTTTCCTCTGGATGAGAGTAATTGTAAAAACTGATGGTCAGATGGATTTTTTTGGCCCATGTATCAGAAGTGAGGCTTTTGTATACACTGCTTTAACGTGTTTCTTTGCTTTTACATTAATCTAATTGGTATTATCCCCTTTCTTTATCAATAGCTCTATAGAGAGAGATATACTATGATGAAGTCTATTAGGAAATGCACTGAGTACCGTTTCTTCTACAATATAATATGGGAAGGGGGTGTGCAAAAGAATGTATTTTTGCTAGTAGCCTATCTTCTGAGAGAAAGTAAGCACAAGCTATTAAAGTGGATCCAACTAATACAGTAAGACATTTAGAGTTAGTATTTAACTGTTGATGTAGATTCTGTGTGGAAGCAACTAAATATTTCTTCTATAACTCACATCTGTTATAAGCAGACATTGTTGCAGTTTGTCACTGGCTAATGGAGTATAATGAAGTGCAAAATGTATACACTAAGTATTAATTCATTAACACTTGTAAATTTGTAAAGCCAAATGTACCAAGCTGAAGTCTTTAATCATTTTTATAGCTGATGGCATTAAACATGTTAAACATTCATATTATCAATAAAGGATTTTATTTTTAAGATGTGCAGATTGCTTAAGAAAATGTTTGGAGTCGAGGGGTTAGAACTGGATGAGTTTTAAGGTCCCTTATGACCCAAACGAGTCTGTGATTGAGTCAGGACTGCATGTGGACTGAAGCTGCATAGCAGGAAGCAGCCCAGGAGGTGTAAGTTGGGAGTCTGTGCTCACAGGGGACTGGAGCTTTAACGTGTGCTCTGAGATGTCAGAAGACAGCACCTTTCTTTGTAGTACAGTAGCTAATGAGCAGTTGTGGCTGGCTGCAGCCTGGGGCTCTTGCTCATCCATCTCCCCCACCCAGATGTGGTAGTGGCATTGCTTGGGAGGCTCTGTGTGTGTGTGTGTGTTTTCAGGGGCACAGCACCCAACTACTGGGGCTTTTAGGTGCTTTTAAGTAAAAAATGGTTTTCCTGTGCACTGATTTTTATTCTTCCAAGCAGGATACAGAATTTCTCCTCATGCTGGAGAAGCACAGCTCAGTTGTGCTGCAGGAGGGTGGAAAGAGTGTCCCAGCCCTGTAAAGATGCTGGCTATGGAAAAGGCTCCTTTGCTTGGGATGCAGTGTGTCCATGTGAAGAGCCAGTACATTTCTTCCCTGGGGAACTGGGGGCTGTTCCAGGTGCCTCGCAGCCCAACAGTGGGAGTAACAAAATGGTCTGGGTTGGAAGAGACCTTTGGAGATGGGTTAGTCCACAGCTGCTTTGTCTCCCTCATGTATACCTCAGTAGTGACCTGATTTTCTTATCTTTCCATCAGTGAGTTGAACAGGTTTTTCAGCAGCCTGGGAAGAAGCCCTTGGTTCATCTCTTCCAACTGGATGACGTTTTGCAAACTGCTGCCTGGGTGAAGGTACCTGCTTCAGTGTAGCCAAAAGCAGCAGCCACTGAAGAAGCACCACTTCCTTCCTGTAACCACCTTCACCACTTTGGCAGAGGAGCCCTGCCAAGGCAGTAGTGGGAGTGGATGTGTGCCTGGGCTCCAGCCCTGCTTGCTTTCCTAGCAGCAGAGGTGGAGCATCCATGCCCAAGTCTGGAATGCTTACAAACCCTTTTACAAACAGCAGCCTGCTATGTTCCTCTTGCCCTCTGATCTGCCATGCTCTGTTCAACAAATAAGGGCATTAATCCCAGCTTCAGCCTGTGGGTGAGGCTTAAACCCGATTGTAGTGCAGTGAGCTGAACCTGGTCCCTGCTTGGAGCCACAGACTGTGCATGAGGGAGCGGATCAGTCCTGCAAACACAAGAGAAGCATCTGCTCATCCTCCCAAAGCACATCCATGTGAGCTCTGCCTTGATGTGCCATGGCAGTTGCAGCTGTGTGTGTGTACAGAGCAGAGGGGCTGGAGGAGTTTCACAGAAACATAAAACAGTTTGGGTTTGAAGGGACCTTAAAGCTCATCCAGTTCCAACCCCCTGCCACGGGCAGGGACACCGTCCACTAGAGCAGGTCACTCCAAGCCCTATCTAGGCCCCTGCAGCATCTCCCTGGCCTCACTCCATCAGCTCCACGTCCCTCCTGTGCTGTAGTCCAGAGCTGGATCAGGACTGCAGTGGAGGTCTCCCCAGAGCACAGCAGGGGGGCCAATCCCTCCCTGAGCTGCTGCTCCTGCCCTGGGGATGCAGCCCAGCACACGTGGGGTGCTGGGCTCAAGCGCACACTGGATCCGGGTCATGGGGAGCTTCTCATTGACCATCACCCCCCGGTCCTTCTCCTCGCTGCTCCATCCCGTTTCAGTCTGCGGTTGGGGCTGTTCCCCGGCCCTTCCTGTTCGCAGCGCCTCCGAGCCCCGCTTCTGGTCCTGGCCATGTCCCGGCGCTCCCGGACCGCGGGAGCTCCGCTTTGTCCTCCCGGGGAGGGCGGTGCGCGGCGGGCGGGGGCCGCTAGAGGGAAACCTGCTCCCGGGAACGGGCGGATCGACGGCGCTGCGATGGCCCCGCGGCTGCTCCCGCATCCACGGAGCTCGATCCTGGTTGGGGTTGGAAGGGACCTTAGAGCCCATCCAGTTCCCACCCCTGCGGCACCTTCCACTGGAGCAGCTTGCTCCAAGCGCCGTCCAGCCCGGTGGTAACGGTAATCCCAGCGCTGGAGGAAGACTCTGGCACCCAGTCTCTGCCCTAAGAAAACGTGCGGGTACTCCAGGACAGCTCCTGGCCATGCATAGCAAGTCCTGCCATAGTGTCCAACCTTCCTGTCCTGGCTGCAAGCTCCTGCAAGCACAGCTGGAATGGCCCAGAGAAGAGCCTGTGCTGCTGGAGACATGGGGTGCAGGGCTGCTGTGTACCACTACTGGCCTTGATGCTTGGTGGTTCCCATTAACAGACTAATCACAGAAACACCAAGAGAAATCATAGCTGAATTGGCTCAGCAAAACAATCAAGTTCAATCAATCGCCCCATGCTTTGGTTTGCTAAGTTAATTGGCAAAACAGGGATGGATTTGTTTGGGCCCAGCTCACACATGCTTGGGGCAGCCATGTGTCCACAGCTCTCCCCCAGGGGCAGGCAGCAGCCCCATGCACAGACATCTATGGGGCTGGCCATGCTGCTCCAGGGCATCTTAGAGGTGAGAAACACCCAGAAGCGAGCAAAACCCCGGAGCAACAGTGGGGCAATGAACTGCATTGCTGGGGAGAGAAACTCTGCAGGGGTCTGCAGTGGGGTATTAGGGGATGTGGGTACTGCTGAGGCTCTGTCAGGAGCTGGTGAGAACGGTGCTTGGGTGAGCATTTTGTGTAACCGCAGCTCTGGGGAGCATCCCTTGGGAAGCATGGCTGTGCCCATCCACTGCAAGCAGCATCCTGCTAAGAGAAAGAGCCAGTGCCTTGGTATGTGTTCACCCTGGAGCACCTCGGCCGTGGTCCTGTGGTTTTATTTGCACAATCCATCCCTCGAGCCAGACCTGGCTCTCACCCTCCGCAGGGCGCACGCAGCCAAGGAAGGCTTCAAGCCCTGAGTGTTGTTGTGAGAAGTTTTCATGGTGCAGGTTTAGCACAAGCAAACATGCCAAGAAGCTGAGGGCTGCTCACCCCGCGCTCCTGCCCTGCTGCTTCAGCCTCGGCCACCACTACTGATAACCCCTGGGCGCCGTCCAGGCGCTGCAGTCACCACCACCACCTCATCACCCATCAGCTGCCAGCCAAGGGCAATAGCCCACCTCAGAGGCAGGAGCAATAGGTTAAAGGGGCTGGGAAAGTTGGCTGGAGGGCAATCATCTCCTTTGGGATGAGGACAGAGAAGGCAGCAAACACAGGGCTCAATTTGGAGGTGATATTGCCACACACCGGGGTTTCAGTCCTCTGCTTCCAGTTTGTGCATCCTGCTGGTGGGTGCTTCCTGGTGCCAGATCCTCCTGTGTGTCTGTATGTGCTCCACGATCACAGGCAGCTCTTGTCCTTCACATTCAGGATTGCAAACTGCCTTTGTAAAACCAGTGTGTGTGGCTGCATAACACGAATTTGGTTCAGCTAATTAGGAATCAGTGGGTGTCCAGCTCCGTGGAAAGCCATGATGGACATGCCTGGGTGATGCTTTGGAAGCTGAAGCTGGGGCTGGATGCAGGCTGCTGCTGTGGTCCTGGTTCTCCTGGGCCAGGCAGGTCTCAGGTCATGCAGGGCTCCCTCCCATGGGGTGAATAGCTTCGGAGCACTGCATGGAAGAAGGAATCCAGCTGAAGAGCTGATCCTGATGGTTTTCATCCTGCTGTAAAGGCAAGAGGGGAATTTGCTTCTTGTGAAGGCCAAGAGCTGTTTACATGTTAATGAAGTAGCTCTATGTGCTGCTCACAAAGAGCTGGAGGAGCAGCACGTCCACCAGGCCTGGGCACAAGCTCACCATGCACCCACATGCCACAAGCAGAGTCCCCCAGGAACCTCCACACTGTCCAGCAGTGCCCACTGCTTCACATCTGCCCCCCACCCAGCCTGGCCATGGATCTGCTGCCATCAGCATCTGCAGCTGGGTCCTAGAAATGGTGAAATGTAACCTGGTGCATGGGGGCTGCCATCCCCACATCAGTCCTGGTGACTTGGAGGATGGTCTCCAGGGTGTCCTGCAGCCAGAGCTGCCCATGGCCATGCAGGAGCACAGCGCTAGGGGCCTTTACTGCAATGTGGCATGGTGACCAAATGGACCGAGACCAATGCATGGCATAACCATGAGTGAGCAGCGCCCAGGACCAGTGGGTCTCAGGCGGGTTTATGTTTGCTCCTTGGTGTGAAACTTGTGCCGAGCCTCCCGCAAGCACAGCTTTGGGCAGCCCATGGTCCTCCTGGGCTCAGCGAGGCCACAGCTGCCTCTTGTCTGCAGGAGCCTCAGGGGCAGCGCAGCCTCGGCCGGTGATTAATGTTTTGCCACGGAGGAACAGGGAGAACAGCGATTAATAAAACCCGGTCTTGGGCAGGAGCACGGTTCTGCCATCCCCTCCATAAACACGGCCCTTTCCTGACTGCGGCTTGGGACGTGCCGGCAGCCGGGCATGGGCGCAACGCAGATGTTATTGCAGGGGCTGCCCGCGGGGACCGGGGTCAGGGCGCTTTGACGAGGAGGAATGGCCATTGGGAGGATGTTTGTTTTTGTAGCAGCTGGATGTGTGTCAGGGAGGGATGGGAACGTCTCCTGTCACCCGTGGGCCGGGAGGAGGCAGGCAGGGCAGGGATAAAGCTCCTGACAAGTTTGGACTAGCAGGCGAGTTGATTAGCTGAGAGATGAAAATTCACAGCTCTGCTCTTGCAGGGGCTGTGAGCTGCTGGAGACGTGTTTATGTGAGGGGAAAGCACCCCCATGCTCGCTGCCCTGCCCAGCCCCAACGGTGCTGAGCCTGCTGTCCCACAGCAGTGTCAGGACGAGTCTTGGATCAGTGGTGGGTCCCCATTGCAAGGGCGACTTTTGTGGCTTCGCAGAGCCACAGCACTGTCTGAAACCGTGGCTGGACAGAGAGGATGAAGGGATCTAGGATCAGCATTTTGGGGGGTGGCCACCCTGACTTCTCCATAGCCTCCGTGCATGCTGCTGGAGCATCTCCATAGCCCCAGTGTGTTGTAGAAACATCTCCATAGCCCCAGTGTGTGCTTTGGCATGGTTTAGAGGTGGACTTGATGATCTTAAAGGTCTTTTCCAGCCTAGTTGATTCTATGATTGATTCTGTAGGAGCAGGTCATCGCTGAGCACCACCAGAATAACCTGGACATACCCCATGTCCCACCATAGCGATTGGGGTCTGGACAACCAGCACTGCCTCAGATGGTGATTAAAAAGAAACCCATCACAGCGAGCACTGTCTGATGGTACCGATTACCTGATGATAGACAGAGATAAATGCATACAGCTGGAGGCAGAATAAATCGATGCTGCACGATGTATAATTGTCTTGAAAATAAGGTAATGACTGGCTCTTGGAATGCTTTGATCTTATCAGAAAGACAAGGAATACACTAATGGCTTTAATTAGACTTCAGGGATGAAATGAATTCGGCCTCCTGGGTGAGCTGGTTTCTGGAATTGACCACTGGTGAGGATAGAAAGGCTTTAATCAGATTTAGGCTCTTTAATACCCACAAGAGTGTGTGTCTGCATGTGCGATACAGACCTACTGTTGTGCCTGGTTTGGGGGGCGGATCTGCAGGCTGTGTGATACCGGACTGCCGATGCCTTTCAGAGCCTTTCCTCAACGTACTTTCCCATTTGTCTCTGAGCTCTGCAGAGCCATTCACTTGTATTTATTGCCTTCCAAAGGACAGTGCAGAACGACTTGTCAAAGTGCAATGGGAAGCTGTGATTGTTTTATTTCCCAGCAGCTGGGCCACGCTTGAGCATCCAGCGTAAGCAATCAGCAATCACTGCGGCTTCCTTCTTGCACGGAACGGCTGCAGTTGGAGCAATGGGGAAGCCTCTCACCACTCCAGGAACTGCTGTCCCCCAGCACAAGCGCTATTTAAGGCCCGGAGGCTGAGCAGGGGCTGACTCAGCCGTGAGTCACCGGGTGAAGCCGCTGCTCTGCGGCGCTGGGTGGGGAGGTCCGGGCGGCCCGCGCGGGCTCTGCCCCGGCTCTGCCCCGGCTCCGAAAGGATGCAGCACCCCGGGGGCTCCCGGGGGATGTGAACGGGAGTGCGATCTCGCAGCTCTCGGGGGGTCCTGGGGTCCTGCTTCTCTGCTCCCCATGTCCCGGGTGCAGCCAAGTCCTGGGTGTCCTTACAGGCTGCACCTCACTTCCCTATGGTGATATCCTAGCAAAACTGGCCTGATCTCCGAGCAGCAGCAGCTCACATGCTGAAGCTAAACACGCAGCAGTTATTCCCCCCAGGTCGTGTTTATGTCTTCCCTGTTGTAACTACAGGTTTGGATTATTTTGGTCGGTTGACATTAGCTCTGGCGTTTCCCTTATGTTAATTTGTTGGGCTTACATGAGCTCCCGAAAAGGATTTAATAACAAGAGCTGTTGCCAACGAAAGCACGACCTTGTTCAACAGTCACTGTACAGCCAAGCATTTTTAGCGCCAAGCCTGCAGGCGTGGTATAAGCTCCTTGTAAGTAGCAGAGGTTTCATGTAAGCATGGGCGAGAGCACAGTGAGGTCAATGCTTGCCCCGAAGGAGGAGGAGGTGGGTCCCAGCTCTGCATAAGCCTTACAGAAGCATCACGATGGGGATGGGGATGGGGACAACCACTGAGTCACAGCCGCTCAGCCTCATCACAAAGCACTGGTATTTGGTGATTCTGTGATCACAGCAGCAACCCTGAAACGGTGAGCAAGGCTGAGCCCATTCCCTGCCCATGTTCCCAGCGATTCCCACCCTGTATCCCCATCCCAGAGGGATCACCCTGCATCAGCACAGTGGTAGGGCCCTCTTGGTCCCAGGGCCATGGATGCCCTCATAGATGTCCTGCCACCAGCACTGTCCTGGGGAAGAGGATACCAAACAGGATGCCAGAGGAGGAAGGGCCATGAGCTGCTGGGACCTGTCTCCCCAAAGCACCAGAGCCACACTGCTCAACATTGCCCCAGGATGTGACAGATCACCCTTGTGGGGTGGAAAGCCCCTCACGGCGGCACAAACACACACATGCTTAGTAACATAATCTCTTAAAAGCAAAATCCCAGAAATTCCTTTTTCTTCATGGAAAATGTTGCCCTGGGGAGAAGCTCATCATGAAGGATGAAAGCTTAATCCTTGAGGTAGAGCAGGGCTGGGGGGGAGAGTATAAACATGACAGTTGTTGCTCAGTGAGTCGGAAAGAAAAGGTGAAGGGATAAAAGTTGTGTTGGGGCAGGATGGTGCAGGCTGCAGGCTCCGGCTGCAGGAGCTTCCTGCCCAGCTCTGCCACTGTTGTCATCCCAGTGTTGGCCACGATAAATGCATGGGTTATCCTGGCAATTCCAGACAAAAGTACACTCTTGCGCCCTGGGAGTTGCAGATTTGGGACAAACAAAGAGGCTTCACTTCTCTTACATATTCTTTCATTCAGAAGAGGAGTGGCAGAGGTGGGGTTACACTCTCCAGAGCACAACCTGCTCTGCCTTTGCTCACTGCGCAGCAACGCTGTTTACGGACTCAGATTCCAGCCCTCTCCCCTCTCGAGGCTGTGAAGATCTATTTCCTCTTGTGCCATTCCTCCTCCTGGCGGGCAGGCTCCCAGGGGGGTCTGGAAAGTGTCAAAGTGGGAAATAAAGTTATTCACCTGGAAAAAAAAAGAAAGAAAGAAGGAAAAAAGAAAGGAAAAGGGGAGAAGAAAAGGGGAAAGGAAAAGGGGAGAGGAAAGAGGGAAAGGAAAAGAAGCCAGGCACAAGTGGAGCAGTGATGGGCCACAGGAGAGGTGTGATTCAGGTGGAGCATCCGGCTCCGCACCACCAGCACCTGCCACATGCCACGGATGAAGTCTCTGTGGCTTTTTCATCTTCGGAGCATGGTGCAAGACACTGTAACAGCGACACAATGCATGTGTGCATCAACCATGGCACTTCAGTCTCCTGCCTCACATCCAGCATGGGTCCCTGCAGCTTTGTGCTGCTGCTCCAGGCTCATCTCAGAAGGCCTCATAGTGCTGAAACAGATGACTCTATTTATCTGAAGTGACTAATGGGCGAGCGCATTCCTGGCTCTGCCATCATCTGGTTCTCGTAATGTCAGTCCTGATCAGCACTAACACACACACACCAGCGCTGGGTGGAGGTGGCGTTTGTTCTCAGTCACACATATTTTGGAAGCCTTGTTCCATATAACACACCCCAAGCAGCCCAGCACCAGAAGAGGAACTGCAGTGCAGGAGATGTGCATGGGGATGCAGAGCCCCTGTGCCAGTCATGGGTACCTCTGCCTGTGCAGCCCAGGAGGGACCAGGAGCAGCCAGACAGCACCCTCCCACCCGGGAGGTTGGTTTCCCATAGGAAATTAGAGGTTGACAAAACAATGGGGGGGTTCACTCAAATTTGTTCTTCCTGGTAAAGATTCGGACTCAATACTTAGCCCTTCGTGCAACCACCTGGAAGGAAACGGCTGGTGCAGGAGCAGCCTGCACCAGAGCTGGCACTGGAGGGGGACCTCCAGGCACCAAGTCCTCAGGGATCCTGCCCATCCCTAAGACAGTGCAGAACCATCGCCCAGCTCTTTGGTGGAAAACTCCCTCTGGTGAGTACAAGAGGTCAGCAAAAGAGGCCATCACCTTTGCTATCAGGGCTTGGTGAGCTGCTGACTGCAGTGCTCGCTGCCAGCATCCCAGGGTGCTGCAAGGACCTGCATAATGGGAGCAGCAACCCAGTGCTGATGCTGATGCTGCCACCATGCTCATGGTGACCTGCAACAGACCAGGACGTTCTGTACAACGAGGGTAGTGAGGCACTGTCACAGGTTGCCCAGAGAGCTGATGGATGCTCCATCCCTGGAGGCATTCCAGGCCAGGCTGGATATGGTTCTGAGCAACCCGCTCTAGTGGGAGATGTCCCGGCTCATGGCATAGGTTGGAACTGGACGAGCTTTAAGGTCTCTTCTGGTCCAAGCCATTCTGTCTCTACGATTCTCGACTCCCCTGTGCCTGTGTGTGAGAGCTGCGGGCCGGGCTGTGACACCGCAGGAGCACCGGGGCTGGGCACAGATGCTGCAGATTGGAGAATGCAAAGCTGGGAGGTTTCTGTTGAAGACATTTTTCCATTCATGAGGCCATGGGGTGGAGT
>JAOEHY010042366.1:0-12800 GCA_025447955.1 Psilopsiagon aurifrons
CCTCTTTGGTCAGTTTGGGTCAGGTGTCCTGTCTCTGCTCCCTCCTGGCTTACCCTCCTCCCTGGCAGAGCATGAGAATCAGAAAGTCTTTGGCCAGACCAAAACGTCCTAAGCAGTGACCAAAACATTGGTATTATCAACACTGTTCCCAAGCCAAAAGTTAAAAACCACAGCTCCACACCAGCTACCAAAAAGGAGAAAAACGACTGCTACTGCCAAATCCAGGACAGAAGTTTGCCTTTTCATTGCATCATAAAGCCTTTAGAGATTACACAGTGCAAATACAAGGCGCACATCTTCAGCAAGAGCAGAAGAGAATATATAGCAAAGCAATAGTATCATTTAGGTGATGTGACATTTTCACTAATTAATTATTCATGCAGTTTTTAAAAAGCACAATGAATAACTTCATAATTATTCCTAATTCAGCATACTTTTAATATATTATTCTATAATGAGTTGTCCCTTGTTTAAGAATTTCATGGTTTGCTGTGTTAGTCAGGCTTTAGCCACCTTAATTACAATAAAATAATCTGTTCAAGAGATGAAGTTACCAGCAGAAAGCATGCACACTTAAAATGGTAAATAATCATTAGAATGCTAACTTATGAAGAAATAACACAGGTATGATCAGCAGAAGCAGTGTGAGGAGCTTAGTCTAATGGATAAAATTGTGATATAGTCTGTTTAACGCCTAAGAACTAGGAACCTCATTTCTAAATTCAGATTAGGTGTCTGGTATTGTTTTGCAGAAGGTGGTGTTGGGAAGCAGAATTATTGCTCATGACTTTTTTTAGTCTGCCTAACAAGACTGAAGGGGGACATAAGTTGGTGGCCTCACCATAAATGGTGGAAAAGCTTGAGATCTACCTACATGGATTGAAGCTGCCTGTGAGTCAGGTCTGCTGGCGTCTTTCAGCTCACCACGTTGGCATGCTTGCATACACCTGAGAACGTTGGGTGATGCCTGCTAAGGGATGTTAGAAGCATGGCCACCTCCTTCAGCCTACATATAGAACTCATGTAAAACACAGACAACAGACATGTTCTCCTCTTTCTCTGGCAGAGAAAGGTCACTAGTCCAGGCACATAAGCAACACTTTCCATATTCTTAAGTGCAGACACATATTTTCAGATCCCCCAAGCACCTTCTGCCCACCCAGCTGCCCTGCCCAGCTCTGGCCCACCTTACCCACCCCACATGTCCTTAGTTTTCAGGTGGTCTAGCCTGATGCTCACTAGCAAACACATACACACACTCACACACTTGTTCCTCTTGTTTTCCACATTTATTACTCCCTGTGGTGTACCAGCACAGCCCCCTACATGCCTGATAACCCTGTTCTGGACCTGATGCTCCCTTACTTACAGCTGGTCCAGCTTCAAGTTTGCTAGCAAATATAGGTTCACAGTCCCACAAACCAAGAATGGGTAAGATACAGTCACACCTAAGCAGCCAGCACATGGGTTGTGACCTGCTGTCGTGCTCCAGCCATTGGCACTGAGACCCTTACTCGCCTCACTCCTGCTGGTCCACTTGTAGCTGTTTTTTGGGCAGGGGCACCCACACCCCTGCTCTGACTCCAGTATCTGCCACCATTCATGTACATACAGGTCTCACCAGTAGCTGAACTTAATCCTTGCAGTGCATATACACATGGGATAGAGAGTGAGATTGTGCAGAGAGATCATTAAGAAATGAGTTAGTAAGCTGACAAGACACACTGCGGTAGTCATGTACAGGGCTCAGCCACACAAGTGTATTGACTGTTTTCTGTCTACCCCTCACTTTTCTCCTCCCTGCTCCCCTTTTTCCCCATGGGTTTGTACAGCTCCATCCATTCCCCCTAACCCCAGTCTGTGTCTCCCCTGGTTTACAGTCTTACCTGTTGGTCTTCCTGGAAGTGGTGCCTGCCTTGATAGCCCACCAATTAGAGTGGGATTCATTCTTTACATTGTCTCCATGTTTTTGTCAGGTCTGTGCCTCTGTGGATTTTCTTTCTGGCTTCCCCATTTTCCCCCTTAGTTTTCCAACTGACCTTTTCCCTGATCAAATAACCTCACTGGAATAAACTTACTCGCACTTTCACATGCCTTCATCAATTAGTGACACTGATAATGTCTGAGTCTCATTACTTCTTCCCTTATTGTTACCTTGCCTGTTAGGTCTGTGTCCCTGCATGTTTTTGCTTATGATTTCCTCCCTCTATTATTATAATGGTCCCCGGCCAGGCACCCTTAAAGGAGCAGATACACTTCTTCGATATATCGTTACATTACTGTCTTGTGGTAAAGCTGCAGCAGGATGAAGAAAGAGTTGCATTACTAAAGTACAGATTGTAATTCAAGGATGCAAATGTCGATCTGGCCCCCTTAATGGAGGTATTAGGCTATTGTGCCCTGAAAGATGGCTCTTCCTTCATTCCTACTCAGGCCTGACTCTCATGATGAGGTTACTTAGCTGAATCTAGTAGAGCACCACAGCCAGACCCCAAAAAATCACTTTGTCTCTAAACTGAAGGGAGTTAGCTCTTTAATAAACTATACCAGCTAATTTGTTAAAGTTTACTAATGTGTAGTAATTGAAATGCTAGATCAGCAATGCCCTTAAGAATGTACTTATTTTAAGCACCAGCAGGTGCTTAAAACACCTGCTTAGTCAAGGCCTTGGGAAAAAAATTGGATAATACTTTGCAACAGAAAAATACATTCCTAAATCTATTTTTACCTGTATTTGTATCTAAATATGCTTATGTTTTAAATACTTGTGTTTAAATAGCTTTGAGTACCTTAAAATAGACAAAATTTTATTCCTGAAAATCCAGGGATATCATTGAGACTACAATCATAACATGTTAACTACAAAATCAGTTACTGATTTTAAGGAAGAGTCTTTACACAGCGACTTTCTGGCAAAGCTCAAATTAGTGTTTTCTGAAACAGTATAAAAATCATAGCTGTGTTTTAACATGCAAAGAGTTTTCTGACTCACAGAAAGTGTGTAAACAATAAGCATACCACCTAATTTTTTTTCACAGCCATTTATTAGGGCTTTGCATTTTGCATCAACTTGACACAAATTTAATTCCTCATAGTTCTGTACAGATACGCTGGTTAGTGCTCAGGTCTGTGTTTTTTTCCCACAGCACTTTTATCTACTGTTGAATATTTTGTTCTTCTACTTTGGCTATATGTAGGCAAGAAGTCTATTATTTGTTCCATTCTACCACTTTTATGAATTTTTCCTCTGACCCAAGACATTCAGAGATTTCAGTGACAGTTTTCAGTGATGAAATTTAGGAACATTATGCTTCTACGGTGCATTGCCTTAAAATACTGAGGTTTTGAGCCACTGATCTGAAGGGGTTATTTCAAATATTTATAGTTAAAAATATATTTCTACCCATATATTTAGATAGCTGTAAAATGTGTAAGTGTATTGATTAGTTATGAGAGCCATTCTGAATGATACAGAGTTATAGAAAGCAGACTTAAATGCATTTAAAAAGTATTAAATACTCACATTGACTTAATGCAAAAAAAAAAAAAAAAAAGGGAGACTTTTAAAGGATCGATGTGCAGAAACATTGTTTCCTAAGAACCAGGTCTGGTTCTTTACTTTCAGAATTCTGTTTCCTTGATTATTTTTCAGAGGCATGGGTGAAGCTAGCTACATTTTGGATGTTGCTGGCTATGCCCAGACTGTCTGAGAAGAAGACCCTCAGGAAAAGGTGTGCTTGGCTTGCAAACAGCAGCTGATAGGAACCAAGCACTGCCAGGGCACTGCCTTCAGAATATGTAGAACATTGCATGCCTGGCAGGTCAGTCTACTGTCAAACATGCATACACAGCCTATCCAGAGGCAGCCTCTGACGCATCTGCATGTAACAAAAATGGGAGAGGAATGAGCTGTTAACACGGTTGCAACCACTTGACATCACTCTTTTGGAATGCTCTATCTGCATTGCTCCTAGTTGAGAAATTCACATTACACAAACACTTTTATTATGAATAAAGTTTCTAGCAATGAAACATTCTAGCAATGAAAGCTTTTAAAAGGTCAATTTTATCATATTTAAGTAAGTATGGCTTCTAAACAGTAGATGTTAAGTCTACTCAGACCTGGTGGCCTTCTATGATGGAGTTACGGAACTGATGGACAGGGGTAGAGCAGTTGGTGTCACCTACCTGGACTTCTGCAAAGCATTTGACACTATCCCATACAACATCCTTGTCTCTAAGTTGGAGAGACATCAATTTGATAGATGGACCAGTCAGGGGATAAAAAACTGGTTTGATTGCTGCACACAAAGAATTGTGCTCAAAGACTCAACGTCCATCTGGAGATCAGTAACGAGTGGTGTCCCTCAGGGATCAGTGTTGAGACCAGTTTTGTTCAACATCTTTGTTGGTGATGTGGACACTGGGATTGAGTGCACCCTCATCAAGTTTGCGGATGGCACCAAGCTGTGTGGTTTGGTTGATACACTGAGGGAAGGAATGCCATCCAGAGGGACCTTGACATGCATGTGAGGTGGGCTGATGCCAACCTGATGAAGTTTAACCATGCCAAGTGCAATGACCTACACCTGGGTTGGAGCAATCCCAGGCACAGCTCCAGGTTGGGCAGAGAAGAGATTCAGAGCAGCCCTGAGGGGAGGGACTTGGGGGTGTTGGTCGACGAGCAAATGAACATGAGCCGGCACTGTGTGCTTGCAGCCCAGAAAGCCAACCGTATCCTGGGCTGCATCAGAAAAAGTGTGATCAGCAGGTCAAGTGAGGTGATCCTGCCCTTCTATTCTGCTCTTGTGAGACCTCACTTGGAGTACTGTGTGCAGTTCTGGTGTCCTCAGCATAAAAAGCACATGGAACTGTTGGAACAAGTTCAGAGGAGGGCCACGAGGATGATCAGAACACTGGAGCACCTCCCATGTGAAGATAGGATGAAAAAATTGGGGCAGTTCAGGCTGGAGAAGAGAAGGCTCTCTTGTGTGGAGACCTCATAGCAGCCTTCCAGTATCTGGAGGGGGCCTATAGGGATGCTGGGGAGGGACTCCTCATTAGGGACTGTAGTGAAAGGAGAAGGGGCAATGGGTTCAAACTTCAACAGGGGAAGTTTAGGTTGGATTTGAGGAAGAAGTTCTTTACTGTAAGGGTGGTGAGGCACTGGAATGGGTTGCCCAGGGAAGTTGTGAATTCTCCATCCTGGGTGGTGTTCAAGGCCAGGTTGGACAGAGCCTTGGATGACATGGTTCAGTGTGAGGTGTCCCTGCCTGTGGTTGGGGGATTGGGACTAGATGATCTTAAGGTCCTTTCCAACCCTAACTATTCTATGATTCTATGATTCTACTCAAGTTATGTAGGAAACCTCAGAATAAGAGTTATATCTGAAAAGGAAGATATAATTGACAGTGGCATTTAAGGAATATTTAAGAAAATAAACAGCTGCAAAGGGTATTATATTTCACTTTGACAAGCACATCAGAAGATCAGACCATTTTCTTAGTCTTATTTGGAAGAACCTGTTCTGTCAAGCTCATGTACTTTCTGATCATCAGCTTGGTTGTGGTCTTGGTCCTCCAGCTGTCCCCATTAAATATTAAAACATATTCAAGCTCTGCTCCAAGTAATAACCAAGCAGGTTCAAGGCTAGACTAATCATTTCTTTGACTGATGCAAGCTCCAAATGCAGTATGACCTATGTTGAATTTGAATACTTTTGACAGTAGCAGGTCTCTAAAAATATCTTAACAGGGATTATGACTTCCCAGTTGAGCTGGCAAAGCAGATTCATGCTGTCAGGGCTAATGCAAGCCTAAATAAAGTCTATATAAAAAGAATGAGAGGTTAGTTCTCACTCCATGAAGCACTCTTGTAATATCGAGTATGAATAGGTTTTACTTTGAAGGACGTGGACTTAAGCACAAAGGCCATCAACTTTCTGCAGCACTTGGCTCTGGATCCATGGGGAGCTGTTTAGTACATCTAACACAGATGGTAGAAGTGTGGTCCAAATTCCATGTGCATATTGAGAGTAAAGTAACACATGACAGCTTACAAGGTGGAATAGAGGATCTGGTTCAAAAGCAAATAGAAATTTCTTGTGATACCACAACGGTATATGAAGGTAAATTAACAACAATTTCAGCTCACTATAAAACACTGGGCAATAATTTGTGACAATTCATCTTGTATTTTTAAGCATCTTGATCATTCTTGCAATAGGGACAGGATAAAGAAACCACTCTACCTGTCTCACATGAACCTAGTCCCATTTTTGAAATATAGACCTTCAAAACTGTAAAACTTTATACTATACAACTCATTATTGCAGCTTTCAGAATGCAGTTGAGGGAACCCTGAGTGCATTGAATCAGCTAGATATCAGCTGAAAAATAGATTTTCAGCTTAAACGGCCTTTAATGATTGCAGTATACACTAAAACTACTCCTTGCAGAACAGAGCCTCCAACCAGTTTGTATTTATGGATACTGATTCTCCTTGTCTTATGGCTTCTTTTTCCTTTCCTATTTTTTTTATGGCTAGAGAATAAGTTTCACAAAAACTGGTAAGTAATGCAGGGAACTGCTTCATATCAAGCAGTAAGAACTGGGAATCCAAGGGCAATAGTCGTCTTTGCCTTTACAGGACCTAGAACTAAATCTAGACTGTTTGGGATTCCTGCCTCTCCCTGGGAGTAATAAGTATCACTTTGAAGCTTAGTGATCTTTCAAAAAATGGAAGAGAAATCTTTTTGCCCATAGAAAACAATCTACTAATTTGCAGTCACCGGGGAGGTATCAGCTAAGTGTGGAAAAGGTACTTACACCTGACACTGCTTCTTCTGTTTATCAATTTACTTTTTCCACACTTCTATTAAGGTATAGACCAGTACTTTCAATACACCTGCTTGACATTGTCTCACAATACAGAGCAAAAAATGTCCATGAATTCTAATGGGATATAAGCATTAAATAGGCATGAAAACAAAAATGTTATGATGTTTGTTTTCATTAGAAAGAATTTAAAAGTTTGGGAAATTTCTCTAGCAAGGGAAAGATAGCCTGAGCATTGGACTGGATTTTTTGCAGACGGTATTATACTCTAGTGATTAAATTTATTCACTGAAAGAAACAACTGGTTAATTAATCATTGCTGTGAATCTAATTTGGTGTTTGAAAAATTATGTTGTAGAGGTAGTATTGCACCCATGGAGTTATAACAAATGAAGAGATGTATGGATTGTAGGAAGAAGGGACATATTTTTCTTTTCACACAGATAGGGTGGTCTAGCAAAAACTGTCACTTTGGGGTGCAAGCTCCTTTTCGGATATGAAACAGGGTAATTTGCCTCAGACTGAGGCAGTAGTACAGGATGTACTCAGATGAATGGTTCATGGTGCTACCTAATTATTTCTGGGTGATTCTTTACTCATAATGTGTTCTACAGCCTTGTAAGGACAGATGCATTCTTCAGAAAGTATGATGGAAGGATTTTTAATATTCAGCCTTAATAATAATGAACAGGTCTGGATTTGCATTAGGTAAAACCATAGGGACTTCCTTGCCAACCAAGAATGAGAACTGGCCAACAGCAGTTAAAAGTTTTATCTTTATTGTCCTGACTGAAAAAATGCCATATAATAGAAGAATAAAAGATAGTTGGGTAAAGATACTTGTTTTATTCCTAATCAGTAATTCAGGAAGGTACCTTTGGCAAGACAACAGGTATAAATATTGTTTTCCTGCTGCACTTCACTCCTTCAGAAATTCCATTCTTAAGTGCAGTAGGATAAACTTTTTTTTATTATTATTAATATATGCAAAACCACAGACACAGCTGATCTTCAATATGCAGAAAATGCTACACAAAACATCTGTGATGAGTAAGAAGAAAACTGTCAGGTCACTGATTAGAAATTCATTGTCAGACTGCATTGTTTTTACTTGTCTGTGCAAATCAACTGTAGGGGATGTGTTCCCTGTGTTTGTATTTAATGGGTAATTCTGCACTCCAGTATACTTTTTGCAAAACAAAATGCAATTTCTAAACCTCATTTGAAGACATTGTATTTTTTTCTGAATTACTTTGCTCCTTACTGCTGATTAAATATCTCTGTGTTTTGTCTGATTCTTTCAATAATGTTCATATTCAGTGTTTATGACATCACTCCTTTCATGATAATGAAACACATTGTCACCAGAACTGGTCTGCCAAATAGCCCTAATTGTTCAAAATGCTAGGGCTGAGACAATAACAAGTGCGGATCAGCAGCTGATTGGGAAAAGTAATTTCTGAGTCTATAAGACTGCAAACGAAGAAGAGAGATGGTTGTGTAAAAGTTTAAGGGAATATGAGCAGTCTTTCTGATAGCTTCACAAGTTTAAAATACAGAGAACTTTTATTTGGACAGATCTTATGCCCAGTTGACAAAGGCCTCCTAGGATTGCTGTGTCAGCAGCATGTCCCAAGGACATATTGACTAATATCCTGAAGCTAAACCATATTTCTAAGAGCTAGGTAAATTTGGTGTTATTCATGTAAGAAGTGGACAATCTTTTCACCAATGAGTTACAGCTGCTTCACATCACATGGTACGACACTGCCTGAGAGAAGAACTTTCCTCTGTAACCATGAATGCCCATTTTCAGGTCCTGGACTATTCTGACTGTTTTTGGAAGATGTTTACATGTTACAAACATTTACTTTTCCTCTTAACTGCTTCTGAAATAAAATGAATTGGTTTATTTCCATTTTAGGTTTTCGTATTATCTGTCTTTTATCTCTGTTAAATATCTGAGGCTGTTGGCATTGAAATGAAATCCCATCACTGATTTTCTGTAAGTGATATGATCACTTAGTATTCTCGAAGTAAATAAATGGTATTGCCAGCTACATTTGATTAGAGAGCACAATATAAATATGTACCTATAGGAATTCCTTAGACTTTCTTCTTCAATGAACTTCACCAAGTTTGTTGTGAATGGTATAATTGATGTGATTTTCTGTAATAGTTAGAAGGCATGGGTTCAAACAGTTACAATTTAGCATAAAAAATAACTATTAGAAACTGGAAAATTGACTAGCAGGACATGAAATGTTATTGCTAGTTACATTTATTAAGTTGCTGTTTACTCACCAAAAACACCTCTACAAATAGGGTTACAAACTCACCAATCTCTTACTGTGAACAATTTCAGTTTTAGACAATCTAAAACTTCCAGAATTATCAAAATTTTAAAGCAAGTTTTTGTTCCTAGTCACCTAGAAATGTGAATTATTTTATGGATGTGTTTCAGATATTTCCCTCCTTCACCTCTTGGGATAACTCTAGTGTGTTCTGTATCACATGGAAATCTACAAATCACATTCATTGCTTGATGTCATAAAAAGAAATGTGATATAAGGGCTGTAGCTTTCAGTGGTGAATTCTAGGGGAAGGAGTTGGCCAATATATATAAGACACCAGTCCTAACATGAGAAGTATATAGCATTTATAGAAATAAAAATATCAAAATACAAATGGACATGCAGTTAAACCATTTTATACTTAAATCTCATAATTTAAATTTTCAAGGAAAGTTAAGAATGATTAATTAGACAGAATCTTGACAGGCATGAAAAATGGGATGTTAATTTATCTGGGAAATTTTTTATTAAAAATCCCTTGGGTTTATTTGTGAAAAAAAAAAAAAGATGTAGGGCAATATGAGTCCATCAGCTCAGTGCCAGGAACCTTCAATTCTTTCAGCTATAGGAATCCTCGTGCTCTAAGTACTTCACATAAAGACCAGCATCACATCTGGTGGAGGGCTTTTATCAAGTAATGGTTAACCTATGCGATTTTCCTCTTGAAAGCTCTAAACTTAGAAAACATAAAGGTTACACTGCATCTAAATGTAACTGTTCATAAAGACATTAAAGATACTTGGATTAAAATTGCAAGTTGAAAGTGACATAGCAGTTAAGTCTTGGAAAACTATAATATGATATTGCTGATTAATGGATATGCATGGCTTTGTTTAGATCCTGCTTTAGTCAACAGACTAAATTTAAGTAGGATGAATGTAACTTATTAATATTAAGTAACTAATAACTATCCAAAATAAATATGAAAAGTAAGACTCTCATTCTCACTCCCACATTTCTTTCTTTTAAACTGCTGTTTCTTTTAAAGTACTAGTTCTTTATGTTATCTAAAGGAGGCTAGATTAGGCAGAAATTACAGAAGAAAGGCAAGGCTATTTTTCAAGGATCTATTGCATGCCATACCATATCCACAATATATTGACATGATTTGTATTTTGACGCTAATTCTACAGGAGCAGACAGGACTCTAGAACTGTTAGGTAGTGGTGGCATCTGAAGCTGGGGCTCTGGCATTATCATAGACTCGTAGAATGATCTAAATTGGAAAGAACCTTTAAAGATCATCTAGTCCAACCTCCCTGCCATCAGCAGGGACATATTTGCCTAGACTGGGCTGCTCAAAGTAGCATCCAATCTGACCTTGAGCACTACAGTCTCATAAAAGCCACAGTACTGAATCCAGCCTACACACAGACTTGTTAGTCTAATGTATACCCTTGGATGCCAGTACCTTATGAGATCAGAGAGTGATAATGTAAAATGTCCTTTCTGAAATGATTGATTGATGCTTGAGGTTAATGAGTATGAAGTCACAGACTCTTTTGTAAAACTGAAGCTGCTTTGTTTGACTAAATTAACCAAATAAATAAATCACATTACTCTAAATGTGGTAGGCACAATTCCAAGAGAACATTAATCAATGCAAACTGTTTTGTCTTTACAGAAAAATATACAATTTTCACAATATGATACATCACAGTCCTTCCCAAATCAAAACTAATACTGTGCCCATAATGAATTAGTAAGCCCACTGGCAATATTTCTTCAATATATTATGAAAGATGAGGGTTTATGATCAAATATATCCTTGATCAATTTATTTCATCACTTACAACTAACTTAATTGTTTCATTATGACATTTTGTCCCTCTTCAGAATGAAACTATTTAATATACTGTATAAAATGACTGTGTTTGTTACTCAAAAAGTTAATCAAACTGTTGTCGATGTCTGAACTAGTGCCCTACAATTAATTTATGAGGTGTTCAAAATACCGGTTAGAAATTACACTCCTTGATAAATGTCTTTAATTTAGATACATTCACTGGAGCTTTATGAGGTAGTACTCTGCATCTGAAAGACTTAATCTTTCTAAGTTTCATCTTTAAATTTTCAAAACTACAGCAGAAAAAGCTATTTATTGCCAATTCTCATCAAAATACAAATTAAATGCTCTGAATCCTTGAGTATTCTTTTAGTGTCCAAGAATTCAATATTTACCAGTGGCAACTAGAGTTTTTATTTCAGTATACAGTCTGCCCAGACAAAATGGAAAGCCAAACATTCATATAGTTCCAAAAATAATATAACTTTTATTTCCAGAATTAATTACTTAGTGATTTTATCTTTAGCTTTCTTCTGAATCTTGCTTACTGGGATGGTAGATTAAAGACTAAATAAATTAGAATAACTGATAATAAACTGATAAATTGACTGGAAATATTTGGCATTTCAAAACAGCTAAACAATACTTAGAGTGACCTGTCACCTGCATCTACATCTTCAATACTACTTTAAGAAGCCTTGCAGTAAGCAACTTTTTATTAAGTGCTCTCAGTTTTTTCCTTTGGATTTGTATCTTGCTTTTGGAAAATTTCCATTCTGTATACATTTTTATACAATGTGATGCTATGCAGATATTCCCAAAAACACAGAGATTCCAGAAAAACCAAACCAAACCAAAAAAAAAAAAAAAACCAAAAAAAAAAAAAAAAAAACAGGAAGAAAAGCTGAATCTAAACCTAATAAATAAGTTGTGAGATCTGCTGAGTCCAGCTGACTCCAGAACCTCAGGATTCCCTCTTCCCTCCACACACACTCCGCGGAGGCCACTAATACAGACAGCCACACAGACTGCCATAGGAGCAATTCATTTAGCAATATCCAGGTATAACACTGCCAGAGGTCTTAAAAACAGAATAGTTCTGTTATTCTTCTGCTGATTAGGGCTGAAGATCATTAGTAAAAACACTCACAGCCTTGCTATCTTGATTCACAAGCACATTCATATTCACAGATCACTTGAACATTAGCGTGATCCCTACATTCATCTAATATTCATGCCTAGACCTGAGTCCCCTTACTCAGCCACTCCCTCACACCTTGAGTCTGTCCAGGTGTAGGTCTCCTCCTGCTTGAGGGCTAGCAGTCCACCTTGAAGCTTGCTAGTGAATTACACATATAAACACACTTAATTAAATTTAGTAGGCAAATAAAAACAACACCTAGGCCTCTCCAGCTGCTGTCACTTGGACCTCTCTCACACACATACTCATGGTGTTTTTTCTCCCAGCATCATTTTATGCTCTCTCTGACCCACAGCAATTTCTCCTATTGCTGGCACATAGACACCACTCTTCCCCCACTCCCCTCCCTGCACCTTCCCCTCTGGTTTCTCATCCTGCTTCTACCTGTGGGACCTGAAGTCCACAGTTTCTTCTCCAGGTGCTGGTGCTCATACTTTTCAACACATACTCTGTCCCTCCAGCTGCTGGCAACTAGACCTAGGCGCATTGTGACCCACCACTGATTTTCCAACATCTAGAATTTAGACTTAGCAACAAAAATATATAACCACATGTCGTGGTTTAAGCCATAAATCAGCCACGCAGTTTGTTCACTCACTTCCCCCTTTTTCTTCCCTCTGCTC
>JAOEHY010042366.1:12900-23578 GCA_025447955.1 Psilopsiagon aurifrons
AATGTACTAAGCAGTAACTAAAACATTGGTGTTATCAACACTGTTCACAAGCCGAAAGTCCAAAGGAAAAAAAAAAACAACACAGCTCCACACTGGCTACCAAGAAGGAGAAAAACGACTGCTACTGCCGAACCAGGACACCACATAAGATAAAGATTGACATTACATAGGAAAAATAGATAAATGTAGGATTTAATAATGTCATAGGATAGACTGCAGTGATCAATCACAAAGCTCAGTCAGACAAGTGTACTGATGTTCAGCCTGTTAACATAGGAGTTGCTTTTTACATCCATGCCCCTTTTGTTTTTCCTATTCTTTTTACCCCTCAGTCCAGCCTGACCATTCTTCTTCCCTGCCTTTGTGTCTTCCCCGCCTTTGTGTCTTCCTCTAAACATCCCATATATCCTGGCTTCAGCTGTAGCAGCCATTTTTCTCCTCCTTAGTAGCTGGTGCAGTGCTGTTTTTTTGACTTTCGGCCTGGGAACAACGCTGATAACACCGATGTTTTCAGTTGCTGCTTAGTAATGTTTACACTGACCAAGGACTTTCTGAGTCTCGTGCTCTTCAGGGAGGAAGGGTAGCCAGAAGAAACAGAGACAGGACAGTTGACCCAAACTGACCAAAGAAGTATTCCATACCACATCATGTCATGGCCACTATATAAACTGAGGGCAGTTACCCGGAAGAGTTAGATCAGTGCACGGTTGGGCTGGGTATTGGTCGGCTGGTGGTGAGTGCTCGTATTCTCTTCCCTTGTTATTTCCCTTATCACTATTATTATAGGTGGTAGCAGCAGTGGTTTGTGCTATACCTAGTTATTGGACTTATCTCAAGCTGTGGGAGTTACATTCTTTTGATTCTCCTCCCCATCCCTCCAGGAACCGGGAGGGAGGAAGTGGGAGAGTGAGTGAGCAACTGCAGGGCTGAATTGCCAGCTCGGTTTAAACCACGACACCATATTAAATTCCACATAATCTCACAACACCCTTCTGAAGTCCTGTTATGTTTCACACAGTCCCAGAAGCCCCTGCAAATGATATTTGAATATACAATACTCATAGATAGCCATGTTTCCTCCTTTTTATCACTTGCAGTTTTCAGGTTGACTATCTTCAAGGCTCTACATGATTACTTCCTTAACAGTCCTTCAGTCAGTGCCAAAAGAATTGTGGTCTTTGCTAATGTTTCCATTATCACATGTGTGTTTAACTTGTCGTTCTTGCTATATTTTATTTCTCTTATACTGAATAGTGCTTAACCAAATAACTTAATGAACCAGGTGCTCTCACGTGCCATATAACCTTATCTATAAATGTTAGCTATACAGAGGGATTTAGACACAACTTAGGAAGTTATTTCCCAGTTCGGATTCCCAGTTCAAAATTTGTACTCTTATGCTGGAAACATGCCAGATCTTTTTCTGCCCATGATTTTGTCACTAAGTATCTTCTGAATACAGTAAATGGATTGAGACTAACTTAGAAAGAAGTCATATTAAAGTTCTTACTAGACTTCAATTCTTCCCCAGTTGCATACATACCTTGGTGCCAGAGATACCAGTGTGCGGACTTCTACTTAATATTTCTTAGTATTCATTTCCTCCCTCTACAGTAGAAGTGTGCAAAGCAGCTGACCCACATTTTATTGTTCTCACTTGCAAGTTAATATTTGGACAGGCCATGAAAAACACATGAAAGTGTGCTGAGAGTATTGTATCGAGAATACTCAGCCTGGTGATGGGAACAGTCACTGGGGAGAGAAAACTGGGGAAAAGAAACTTTACTGAGCTTTTCCCTTTGTACGATTTCAATTTTGAAATAATAAGTATTGTTTAAGAACAAAATTGAAAATATTTAATTAAAAAACAGTAGAGTAACACATTATATTTGAAAAACCTTTATTTCTAGTCGAAACTTCTTTATTAAATTGCATCCTGATTTATCATCTTTTTTTTTTTCTTTTTTTACAGCAGTTCATTACTAGCAATGCTGTGACAAAAAATGCAGAAAGAGAAAAAAGTGTAAAAATGCTTTGATTTTTCAGATTTCCGGTTAAATTTAAAGTACATGTCCATGGTAATTTTTTTGCTGTAAACCATGTGCGCCTTTTCAGTAAGAGATAACAAATCTAGGACTCCATATCAGACATTTTAGTGGTATTGGAATAGACTGAAATTGCATCTGAGTGGTTCAATATGGGATTTGTGGGAGGGAGATAGACTTTTTTGGTCCTCTCTGTTACAAATATGAGTTGTAAAATACTGTCTTAATTACCATATAAGCACTTGTTATATGATGGCAGCGGTTGTCAACCTCAACAATTTCTGTACTGTGTACTTCATAAATGCAATCTGAAGAGCCATTTCCTGCTCTAAAATGCTTTCATTTCAAATCAAAAGAACAAATATATCACAACAATAAGAAACATGTAACACCAACCGTGATTTTAGTTCTTCTGATTTTAGACCTAGTCAATACCATAATAAGTTTCATTTGTGCATCTCTGAACCATGACAGCAAATCTCTAACAGAGGTGCTTCAAAAGATGCATCTGGAGGGTGTAACTGCTAAATGGACATCTTAACATAGACAGGCTTAATGTATCTGACAAATGTGCTTTGGAAAATCATTTAAGGCCACTTAAGATGTTAATATTATGCCCCCAGCTGTCTACCAAATCCTCTCCTAATCACAACTAGCCCCAAATATAATACAGGAAGAAGTCATGTGAACTGATTCTTTATTCCTAATAAAACTCAGCTTTAGACTAAACTCTGTAGCCTATGAAGCATGGCTATAAGCTGGCATCACTATTCTGTACCATACTTACAAAGTAATTTCTCACATTATGATGACGAATGAAGCTTCAGAGCAGTGCTATTCAGTATCAAATTTAAACCCGGTAGCAGTAAGTAAAGTTACCCAGTGAACAATGCATTATATTTACACGTTTTTTTCTCATTAAACTGGTGTGGTCAAATATAATCAGGTTCCATGTTAGGAAGAGATTATGTTTGCTTAGAATATTGAGATTGCATGGATATTTATCTCTGAATAAATAATCTGGGACATTCACTACTGCTACAAACATACAGGAAGTTCCAAAACCAATTCTTCTTGCCCTTTGTGCTGTTGGATGCTCGGGGAAGAATCTTAGCAGGGTTGGTTTCTCAGACCTCCAGTATAAGTGACAACAATGGATGCTAAGTTACAAATTGGGCCGCATACTCTCAACAATTCAGAGCTTGAAAAGAAAGTAGGTTTTTTTATTTTGCTTTTGATTTCATTGCTTAAAGCTAGCCAGTTTGGCTTCATTATCTGCTTTTTGACTGCTCTTAAGATACTCCTATGTCTAGTGTTCTACTGTGAAAGGTTTAATCAAACTGATGTTGCAGTGCCTTTTATTTTGTCACAGAATCATAGAATAGTTAGGGATGGAAAAGACCTTAAGATCATCTAGCTCCAACCCCCCTGCCATGGGCAGGAACACATCTCACTAAACCATGCCACCCAAGGCTATGTCTAGTCAGCAGCTTTGTAGCAGTCAGTACAAAAATTTACACCATAACTTGTTCTAAACTGTTTCAGAAGTTAATTACCGTCAGAGAACCACAGTTTCTTATTTCAACAAGCAGCAATAACTGCCTAATGTGGTGCAATTAAACAGTTCAGCCTTTCATGTTAGAGCGTAGTGGCAAAAGAAACACTATTTTTTACCTTGTTTGATCTAATCAGTTAAAAATATCATATAAGGACTCAGTTATTGGGTTTTGGGTTTTCTGGTTTTTGTGTGGTTCTTTCCTTGTTTGTTTGGCTTAGTTTTCCTTTTCATATAAGCATGCGCTTCTTTCCCCCATGCTCTTATTTTCAGTTATATGCCAAATTTTTGGATCTCCAGTTAACCAAGGTTTTTGAATGTGTGCTTAAATCTTAATGGGTGGTCTCATTCGCTTCCAGTTAAATAAACACTTCAATGATCTTCTGATTGTGGGTCCCTTTTTCTCTCAGCCTATTTCCTGAGATAAGCATTTTGCATCTAAGACAGACTGTTCTAAGATCTAGTATTTAACTGGGTTCAATGCTAATTCTTCCTGCAAGCTTCTTGGTTTGCATCAGTTCTTTCACTGTACTCATAAATTAATTTCTTTGGTATTAGTGAAGCTGGAATTCCACTTGCTGTCGGAGATTTCCAGCCTTATTTGCTCAGACTGAAAACATTTTGGAAATGTAAGTTCTATTTCACTTTGAGGATCTGCGGTTCCTAATGCCATATCTTTTTATCAGGTGGGTTTCTTAGCGGTACTTTATTGCACACAAAAATTATAGTTGTTGTACTACATTGGTACAACAAAGTTACCTGTGGGGTCTCAGCTGATACTCAATACTAAAAATAAGTTATTATCTAATTCAACAGCCATATTACAATTCTATTTAAAATGGAAAATATAATAAGACAAAATTGACCATGGCATTTAATTTTCTATCCACAGAGCAAGATGATGTCTCTTAAAGTGGATTTTTTATTCAGTAAAATATATTCCAGAGGAATATTGTGATAATGAGCAGATTTTAAATGAAAGAGGACTGCATAACATCATTAATGGCATTGTGATATTAATATCTATACTTAGGCTAGTGCATCAGTCCCAAGAAGTACTAGAATTTTCAGTTTTGTCTGCAAAATTTATCTAGCGAATAAAGACAAGTAGGACAATTTAAAGTTATGCCAGTATTAAAACCAAAGTGTTCACTAGATGTATGCAGAAAACAAAAGAATCAAGTAGTAAGGCAAGCATCACGTCTAGAGGATAGAGGATGAAAGGGGAGAAAAGTTTGTTTTCCAAAAGGTAACAGTCTCTCAACTTTATTAATACATAGCCTTTGCTTGCAAGGAAGGTCCTTATTCTTGCAAGGAAGGTCAATTAATTCTGGGCAGGATCCTCCAGTAGTGTAAGTTAAGTGCACAATTTCACAGAATCATAAGATAACAGATTCTGTTTGTCTGAATTCTCTTAAAACATCATTCTGCAGTATAGCACCTGGAGAAATGGGCCATAATTCTATTTCAAATTTATGAGTAAATGAAGATAAGTATTAATAAATGTATAGCTCAACAAAATGAAAAAAAAAAAAAAGTGAGTCTGATGTTGTTAAAATCAAAATTATTTTTATCAAGTAATTCTATGGCTTTCTTACACTTTACCGCAGGGGGAAAAAAAAAAAAAAAAAGAGAGCTTGTCTTGTTGTAAAATGTATTCAATAGTGAGTAAATATGCTTTGTATTGGGAAACAGCAGGGAAAAGTTAGCTAAATATGTTTTGATGAACTGCCTCTGAAAGTTTTATTTTTAAATCAGCAATACTGCTTAAATTTCTTTCTTCTTTCTTTTTAATAACTACTTTCTAAAGGACATTTTTTCTCAAAATCCTGCAGATCCATTACGATTAACCCAGAAAAAAATACCCTGAAAAGCTGCTAGACTTCACTATCTGCTACATTTGATGCTGAAACAGCTTTATCAACATTTGAACACTTTGAACCTCCCTAGTAGATGCTCTACAGAGTTAAGTCTCTCTAGTTCTATTACAAAGGTAATATTGCTATTGAAGAGAAGACATTCTATACTTCTGCCAGAGATCCTACACTCATATATGACAAGTTAAGTACTGCATTTCTGTAACGAAAATAACAATTATATTTCCTGACAAGCCTAGTTGGTTTCTCTTCTCATATTTCTATCACATTACAGGTAGAAACCAATGTATAAACCATCTAACTTAGGTTACATCCTCCAAGACTGAAGTGAGAGCTGATGCTTATGATGCACCATGTTTTTATAAATTAAATTAAGAATTTCAGTTCTGAAGACTGTAAAGCAGCTCCTTCAGAAGCACTACTGTTTTTATTCTGCCATTAGCTCTCTATCAAGAGGATGTTGAATGCAGCTGACATATCTTGCTGGCACAATGTAGGCGAAAGAACTCTACTAGACATTGAGGGAGGTCATTTTAAAAAGTGCAGACTATATGATTGGGTCATAAGTCTAATTTGTCTTTTGTCATGTCATTTTGTCATGGTATGTCAGCTGGAGATGCCCCTGGTCAGTATGAATAACAATGGTAAAATAAGTAAGAACAGAGGTACCTCCCCCTTTTTGTTTTGTTGTTGCTTTGTTGTTTTGTTTTTCTTTTTTTTTTTTAATAAAAAACTTAACACAAAAACTTTTTTAATATTTTAAGATTAGCCTCCAGAAAGAGTTAAGGAAAAAAGCTATCGAACTGCCAAACACTAGTGTAGTCCTATTTGATTATATTTGTCCATTACTTTCTAGATGCTACATTATTTGCCATTTCTAAAGAGGGATTATAATCCCTATTTCCTCAAACTGTGATGTGCAAAAAGGAATTTACGCTCTCATAGTTCATAATTATCCTTCTGAAGAGATACAGTCAAGGACCAGATCTGAAATGATGTAGCACTAGCGTACAAGTTAACACACTATAGGAAAAAAGGCAGGACCCGTTGAACTAGGAGAGCGACGAAAGGATTACACAAACCAGTGAGTGAAGTCTTTAACACAATATATAGACACGAATCAAAATCTGACACTCCAAAATTTGTAGCTCTGACATATGTTTCAGGAGCATTACACTACAGTAAACAGGGAAGAGATCCAGTTGTGAGCCTTTTTGAAACAAATACGAGAGAAGCAGTGAAGCAAAGCAAATCCTCCATATACCTCTTTACACACCAGGCCATAAATGCCCCAAAGGCTATACTGAAGTATCCGTCGAGCTTGCATTGAGAAACAAAGAATTAGCTTTCAGCCTCTTATTTATCAAGGCTGAGAAGAGACTTCTAGTAGTGACATAAATCTTCAGTATAGAAAGATAAAAATGGGAGGTTGAAAAGAGTTTTGGATCTGACAGTGCCTCTACTGTTTGATTATATACAAGCATTGTGCGTCAATGGGAAACAGACAGTAGTTCAAAACTTTCAGTAACATCAGATGAGGTGTACTTCAGTGCATTTTAGACAGCTCAAAAGCAGATATTTAGACCAAGAGAACCATCTGGGTTCTCTATGTAGTCAGTGCAGAAAGAGACCCTTTTAGAAGTCAATCTTCTTACTGCTGAAATAATGGCATACAGTAAAAAAAATTAATCATCATTACAATGGAAACTCTCTCCTGACTGTAGTGACAGACTGGCTGATTAGCTTGGACCAGATAGCTATCTTTTACAGGGCTAAAATTAGATGACAAGATTTTATACCATAAGTATCACAAAACAGAAATATGAGGGAGTCTTTCATTAAGAAGACTGATAACTAAATCAAATCATCCATTGGTATTTCTTCCTCCAGTGTATAAATGAAAAGAAACACTATCTGAGGTAAATATTAAACTTTTGAACTCTGGCCAAGGTCTGCATGAATGCCTATAAATGAGTGCTCTTAAAACTTTGTTTAAGACCTTCTTTTTGAAATGCAAATAATTTCCTTTAAAGTAATTGGAGAGGATGTGGCTCAAGACCATCTTAAGAACCTGAACATACACAAGTCCGTCAGACCTGATGAAATCCATTTGTGGGTCCTGAAGGAGCTGGCAAATGAAGTTGCTAAGCCACTGTCCATCATATTTGAAAAACCATGGCAGTCAGGTGAAGCTCCCGATGACTGGAAAAAGGGAAATGTAACCCCCATTTTCAAGAAGGGGAAAATGGATGAACCGGGGAGCTACAGACCAGTCAGCCTCACCTCTGTGCCTGGTGAAATCTTGGAAAGGATTCTCCTGCAAGGCATGCTAGGACACCTGAAAAACAACAAGGTGCTTGGTGAGAGCCAACATGGCTTCACTAAGGGAAATCCTGCCTGACTAATCTGGCGGCCTTCTATGATGGGGCTACAGAACTGATGGACAGGGGTAGAGCTGTTGATGTCATCTATCTGTACTTGTGCAAAGAGTTCAACACTGTCTCGCATAACATCCTTGTCTCTAAGTTGGAGAGGCATCAATTTGATAGGTGGACCATTCAGTGGATAAAGAACTAGCCAGCTGGCCACATGCAAAGCGTGCTCAATGGCTCAATGTCCAGCTGGAAGCCAGTGTTGGGACCGGTCTTGTTCAACATCTTTGTCAGTGACATGGACAGTGGGATTGAGTGCACCCTCGGCAAGTTTACTGATGGCACCAAGCTGGGTGGTTCGGTTGATATACTGGAGGGAAGGAATGCCATCTAGATGGACATTGCCATGATTGTGAGGTGGGCTGATGACAACCTGATGAAGTTTAACCATGCCAAGTGCAAGGACCTACACCTGGGTCAGAGCAATCCCAGGCACAGCTCCAGGTTGGGCAGAGAAGAGACTGAGAGCAACTCTACGGAGAAGGGTTTGGGTATGCTGGTTGATGAGAAAATGAACATGAGCCAGCAATGTGCTCTTGCAGCCCAGAAAGCCAACCGTATCAAGGGCTGCATCAAAAGGAGTGTGACCAGCAGGCCGAAGGAGGTGATCCTGCCCCTCTACTCTGCTCTTCTGAGACCTCACTTGGAGAACTGCATACAGTTTTGGTGTCCTCAACATAAAAAGGACATGGAAGTGTTGGAACAAGTGCAGAGGAGGGCCACGAGGATGATGGTGGGACTGGAGCACCTCCCGTATGAAGATAGGATGAGAAAGTTGGGGCTGTTCACCCTGGAGAAGAGAAAGCTGTGTGGAGACCTCTTAGTATCTGAAGGAAGCCTACGAGGGTGCTGGGGATGGACTCTTCATTAGGGACTGTAGTGAGAGGACAAGAGGGGATGGATGTAAACTTAAGCAGGGGAAGTTCAGGCTTAGATATTAGGAATTTCTTTACTGTGAGGGTGGTGAGACACTGGAATGGGTTGCTCAGGGAAGTTGTGAATGCTCCAGACCTGGTGGGGTTCAAGTCCAGTTTGGGCAAAGCCTTGGGTGGCATGGTTTAGTGTGAGGTGCGCCTGCCCAAGCAGGGGAATTGAATGAGATGATCTTAAGGTCCTTTCCAACCCTAACTATTCTATGATTCTAATTGCATGTGGCCCTTCAGTTTCTGGTACTTGAGTTTTCAAAGTTTCCTATTCTTGCTAACAGTCTGACTTCCAGAATTTGTGCATTTCTCACATTTTCTCACCATCTTGCTTACCCTAAGTTTTTCACAAACATCCTGCAATACACTTGCCATTTGTCCTTATCGGTAATAGCAAATTCTTAAAGTTGGCTTACTGTTTCAAAGCAATATCATTATTCTGCTTCTTTGCTTGTTATTTTGAAACAGCTTGGTTTTGATAGCTAGATAAACATTTCATAGGAATTCTGCAGGAACAGAAATCTGACAAGAAATTATAATTTTTAGTAAAATGATCCTAGCTGTTATCTGTAGGAAAGAGATAGTACAGTGATTACGATTTATGCTTATATAAACCAGAGTTTCTTGTCCTTTCAAGCCACAAGATTAAAATTCCTGACCAAGGACACCTGTATGCTGGTAAGTGTAAAGAATTGTTCATTCTTATAACATTTTTCATTATTATAACAGTCTGAACAAAAGGACTTTATTCCACCAAAATATTAAATGAATAAAAGTTTGACAGAGAGAACAGTTGGATGGATATAAATAGAGCTCTAGTTAGCACTCCATGCATAGTATATGTATGTGTATGCTGGTTCAATTTTTTCTGCCAGAATACAAGAGTAAAAAAATCTTGCAATAATAAATAATGAAAATGACAATAAGTATTAAAACTCTGATAAAAAATACCGGATTCTTGCCAATAAGAAAGTCATGCTGTGCTATTCCCCAGCTGATAGAGGCAATGTCAGCACATTTTCAGCATCGGGATCTTTGAAAGCAAAAATATTTTTGTTCTGAATATGTTGATGAACTCTTAGTTCTACCCATGTTTTTAATCTTAAATGGACCACTTTTCCCTAATATAATGTTTATCCAGATCATTCTTAAACTTAAATCAGTAATTGTCTTAAATTCAAAAGGCAAACATGTTGGATAAGGGGGAAGGGTACTGGATATCCACCTAGATTATTTTTTAGTATTAAGTACCCTCTAAATTGATTTCAGTTCTCTTTTCCTCAAATAAGACAGAATGTGTTATATCCCTGTTCCTGAAAAGCAGCAGACTAAGTCTTACCTTGCAGGAACATAATGGAATCAGTTGGTTGCAAATGAATTAATCTCTACTTTTACTAGTCAGTTTGCAGCACTAGCTGAACCCATTACGTAGATCAGACTTCTAAATCTCTTCAAAAATTAATTTTCTTTTTCCATTGATGAGTCTGGTTTAAGCTTTCTTTTCTTCAGTTTTGTTCACTCACTTCCCCCTCCTTCTTCCCCCCCACTCCAAAAAGTGTGTGTGTGGGGGAAACGGGGAGAAGAATCAAAGGAATGTAACTCCCACGGGTTGAGATAAGAACAGTCCAATAACTAAGGTATAAAACAAATCACTATTGCTACCACCAACAACAATAATGACCAGGGAAAATACAAGGGAAGAGGAGACAAATGCTCACCACCCGGCAACCGAGCTGTGAACTCCTCTCTTCCGGGTTCCTGCCCCCAGTTTTTACCTTCCAGGCATGACGTGCTATGCTATGGAATACCTCTTTGGTCAATCTGGATCAGATGCCCCGTCTCTGCT
>JAOEHY010042367.1:0-15550 GCA_025447955.1 Psilopsiagon aurifrons
CCAGGAGCAGAGGGAAGAAAAAGGGGGAAGTGAGTGAACAAACTGCGTGGCTGATTTACGGCCTAAACCACGACAGCTATGTATACTTGCCCCCCAAAAAGGGTGTTTTTGGTGAAAATGCTATATGTGTTAGCAGCCTCACTATGAGAATATGGAAAGCCATGTCATTTCAGAATTTCTTAGTGTCTTTTAATTATGTGCAAAGCAAAATTAATGAGCCAATTCTCTGCATGTGTGAGAAGTCAGCATTTTTTGGATATTTCTGTGTGTACACTTCACAGATTCTGACTGAGGTTAGGAAGCTACTGTATCACAAATTAATCTCATTCTGGAGATGTCTAAGAAAATTAGGTGATTAGTCTCTGAGAGTGCCTGGTTCTCTCTAATATCGGTAGCAGCAGTGTGGGCACCTAGCTCAGATTAATTTCCTGATATTGGGTGGGACGTATAAGCTTGTATTATGCCATAGGGGATCTCAGAGACTCAGATTTGGAAGTGTGGGATGAGTAAAGGAACCTGCCTCCAAAGCTTGGAGGAGAGTTTCTTTCTGTCAGAGCACCCAAAGTCAAAGTCTTCTTGTATTACAAGATAGCTAGATACTGTGATTCAAAAGAAAGGAATTTAAAATACTTCAGAGATTCTGACATAGTTTCAATGAATATGGTATGCTGGGTGGGGCAGGTAGTTATATTTAGAGCTTTTTTATATTTATAGTTACCCATTTTTTTGGTCTGGATACAGGCAGTTTTCTGAAACACTGGAAGAACCCTTGTAAACCCCATATTGTTGTTTTGATGCCAGGTATTACAGAAGGGATAACCCTGAATATAACTCATCTAGAGGGCTGAGGCTTTGGAAAAAATATGCAAATTGTCCTCAAGAGCTAGTACTCAATGTCAGACTACTTCATGGAGTCAGAGATAGTAGCAGTAGCCAATTGAAAACCTAAGAAACTACGGTCATGCAGGTCTGGAAAGTCCGCAGTAAAGGATGGCTTGGTTCAGATGGCGCTAAATGATGTATTTCATGTCTCATAGAAGCACTTCTTGTTTTCTGTGATGTTGGTAAATATGTCCAATGCAAAATCAGATTGTTTGTTCTAAGCCAAATTCTTATTTAATATTTACTTTAGTCTTGTGTCAGAACAAAAGGTTTTAAGCATTTGTAGAAAGAATAGTCCTTTAACTGATGAGCTGGAAATCACTGAAACTTTTCTTTTTTACTGTGATTTGAGTTGCATGAGGGTCTGAGGAGCTGTGCACCATATAGCTGCAGGATTAGTAAAACTGGGTTACAACTTCATCAGGTTAAGCTTCAGTTTTGACTGTACAGTAGTAAATATTTACCTTTCATTGTCTTTTTCTCTCTTGTCTTTGAATTTTGGGCAGATGAAGGTATGAGTCAGAAGGTTCATATCTTCGGTGTGATCAGGTAGTTTGTTTTCAGCTGCTGGCTATCAGTAAAAGATGTTCAGTATGGAGACAGGTACCTCTGAAATGCTTCTGGAGATGCCTGCTGCAAGGCAGATTTAAACCTGCTTAATCACCAAGTTCTGGAGACAGTGATCGGTAAATGGCTAACCACACACATTGTGGTATGTTTAATTGCCCTCCAAGGGCAGGAATCCATATGGACATCCCTCCCATGATACTGTGGCTATTGTTCCATATGTGTTACTCATGAAAGCCACTGAAGAAAGCTGTCCCTACTAGCAAACCTGACAAGTAAGCTGAGGTTTATGTAAGCTGGAGTTGCAACCTGAGGGTGATGGATAGTGCTTGGTGTGCAACCTGAGCAGGCTAGGAGGCAGAAAGGTTGTACCAGGTGCAAGAGGATATAGGTGAGCCTGAAATGAGAAAATCTCATTCCCATGAAACAAAGGTAAAGATGAAATATCTTTCATAATGCATCTTGTCATATTACAGAAGAGGATAAAGACCAGGCAATGGGCATGATGACCTTCCTTGAAGCCTTTTGAAGCTTTATGTCATTCCATTTTTCCCAGATATATGTGGTTTATCTTCAGAACTAAAAGTTGATAGACTAAACATGCAACTTTGCTTGGGTTAAGTAAATCTGTCCAAATTGCTGTCTCTAAATCTGGTTGTGGTTGTTCTTTGGACAAGTCAGTGTGCTGGGACATCCCAACAGAGTCTGTTGACATTGCAGTGCCTGTGAGCTTGACACCTATACACTGAGAACACCAAAAGAAGAACAACCCCCGTGGCTGTCACTGTTGATCACCAACAGCCATGCAAAAGACATTAAACGTTTGCATCCCACATCCCATGCACTTCCCAGATGCTCTTCATTGCAGGATCAAAGAATAAAGTGGGTCTTTCAGCTTGTGATAATCTGACCTTTGATAGATTTGCTTTGATTGTATTAATGCATTTTATATGTTTTGAGAAAAAATGATTTTTTGATATAGGGAAAACAAATAGATTGAAAATTTTCAATCAGCACAACTCACAAGGAAGCTTCTTCATTTGATACTTGCCAAGCACACTTCACAGGTCTCTCACAGCAATTAAAAGAGCCATTTTCCTGAAGTGAGGAAGGCGTTTGGCTAGACATTATTTTAAACACAAAATATGATATGTTTTTTCAAGACTATCTTTAGAATGATAGTCTTGCTTTAAGCTCTGATTGTCTCTCTGTCACTGGTTGGAACTGAAATAGCTTTTATGAGCAATATTTTAGCATGTTTTTAGTTAGTTTGCTATTTGCTTCTGGTATTTTGCTCAATAAAAAACCCTAAAAAATATTTTTTTTCCCATGAAAGGGCTACATATCAAAATTCAGACACCACCACGGAAAGGTGCAATACGTTTATGACCTTGTGTGATTAGTGATCTCTGAATCTAATCTTAAGGTACTTTAATGGACTATAATTATCTACAGTGTATAGTTACTGCCTTTCCTGAGATTGATTTAGAATTGCCTCAGGAAGCAAGTGCTGTGTAATTATTTGATAAGAACTAAACTTGATACTCTGACTGGAAACTTTTGGAAACACAAAAATAAATATAGTTCAGGACAAAACTTACTGCTGCCCAGCTTCAGAAATGAAATCTGCTCTGTAGCCTGTCTCTGCAGCAACAGATAAAGAAGAAAAGGGGGAAAGCCTTACAACCATTTTCAAGATATCAGCCTAATTTAGCAAACTGAATGGAGGTGGGCTTGCCCTCTGCCACAGATGTTCTTCAGAATCACAAACAGAAGAGAGGAAAATAGAAGAGAGATATGTATGAACTCCTCTTACCCAGATGCTAGACAATAGGTTTTACAATAAAATCAACAAGGTGCTCAGGAGATTGCATTTATGGAAATTAAAGACTGCAGGAAGTGAGGTAGATTTTCCAAACAGTCAACAAGTTGCCCCCTGATTCTGGGATTAGGAGCTCTGTGCTAAGAGCAGAGTTTCTAGAAGCAGGCAGCCTGCATCTTAATGTGATGTTCTAACTGAACTCCATAACACAGCAAAGAATAATGCCATTTTTTGAACTTTACCAAATTCATCACTTTTTAATATTCAACATATGGTGCTGGAAGCACTGCTAAATGTAGCATGTTCTAACAAAACCAGAACATTCAATTGCTTTCAGAGGTATTTTTAAAAAATTCAGCTTTCCTTGTATTTTTCCTAGTATTTTAAAAGTCTCTTGTTCTTTGGACCTATCATAATGATCAGATATTTCTTGAGAAGTTTGCTGTCAGAGGCAGGATGGGACAGTAGGCTCTTTTTATGTGTTACTGCAGTAAGAGTTTAGGAGTTTGTATCAAATTAATGAAGTGTCACCTCAAGAAATAAGTTATTTTATTTTTCTCTAAGACTATGAAGATACATAGATCCCATCTGTGCTGGGTCAAGGAACAGTGCACTTCAGGGTGAACTTCAGGATTCTGAGTTCTTGACTTACACTTTTTCTTTCTTTTTGCTTGCTGTTAGCTGGGCTTGGTTAGGGCTCAAATGGTGTCGTTAGGAAGATAGATAGGGTGTGCTGATGAGCTGCAGAGTGGACCAAGCTTTTCCATGTTCAACTCCAGCCATACCTTATTGTCTGAAATACATCGAGAAAAGTTTGTTCCAATGATATGGTGCCAGGAATAGATGTGCTCTGCTTTCAAAGGCTTCAGGATTTCACAGCAGTCAAGCTTAGGGCAGGAACCCTGTGCATGTCCAAGGCTGTGGTTAAAGATGAGAGATAGATACAGTAAGAGAGCACATGGAGCCTAGAATTACAGAAATTTCTTTTAACCAAGAGTAAGAGTATATTTCCGTTCCCTTCATATATTGGTGATTTATTTGCTGGGTTATTTAAAAAGATAATAATAATGCAATGCATAAAAACTAATCTGCCTGCAAATCACGGACTATAATAAATCACTACGTTATCAGGTTCAGACCAGGATAATCCTGATTAGTTTCCTATCTCTGAAAGATACCAACACACGATGCACTGAATGATGCAATATGGTCTTATGGCAAAGAAAGGAGGCCTTTAAGATGAATGACATGTTGGTTATCTCTTGGAGTCTGCTGGAAGTGTCGGTGATAATTTTCTAGCACAAAGCTGTTATACCTTCCACAGTGTAACTCAGTTTTGGACCTTTTGATGAGGAACGAAGGTAAATCAGTCTGTGAAATTGAAGTTGTTGGTTGATTACGGATCACTGACTGTGGATAGATTCTATTCAGGAGGCAGTTCATACGTACTTACTGCTTCAAAAAGATAAATTTCTTAAATTTAAAGAAGTTAAAAATAAGTTGAAAGGAAAATTTTAAGATGTAAAATGTAAATAGAGTTTGAAGCTTGGAGGGCCTTCCCGCCAAAATGCTACAATTCATTAATCAGGAAAAAAAAAGAAACCATTTCTAGCTTAAACTCCATTCTAGTTTAGGGGAAAAGTGTAGGAAAAAGAAATTAAAAAAAAAAACAAAACAAAGCAGTGCAAAAAGGGACAAAAAATAGAAGGTAGGAAATTATATGGAATGCAAAAATACGGAGAAAGAACTGCATCTGGTACAGGAATTTCTTACATAGCTTTGTAAGAAGAAACCTTTGTAGTGCTTCAGGCCCCCTGTTATATGAAGATGATAAAATCTCTAATAGTGACTCAGAAATGGCAACATGATTAAATATTTAAAAAGAACAACCCTCCACAACAAAGTCGACATGTCATCTGAATACTTCCAGCTTGGGTAATATGATATCAGTTGTGGATCTAATACGGTATTCAATTAATACATAATGAGAAGACAGAAATAGAATGAACACCAGAGAGCATGGTCTACAGAAATAGGCTCTTGCTAAGCAAGACCTGTTTAATTATGATGAGATTACAAATTTAATTGGTAAAGGAAGTGTTGAGCTTGATATACTTTGTTCAGTAGACTTTTGTAAGGCATTTAACCTACTTTGTGTTACATTCCGCAAAAGAATTAGTGATACTGTATTAGGGAAGTTCATGTTAATCAGATTAAAAACTGCCTGACACAGCTGAAGATGTAGTTACTGTAGAAAAAAACATGATTTTTATTTTTTTTTCCCATGACTGGGGTCTGCATGGATTAAGAATAGACAGAAGCTGCTCAATATTTTAATCTAGAAACAGCACGAACTCATTGCAGATAAAGCATAGAGAGGCCAGAGGGCTGATGAAATGGTAAATAATTAGGAGGTTTGGGAGCAATCTAGGTAACTAGACAAGTCAGTCCACTCAAAATGAGGTTTTTTTTTAATATCAACAGTGTAAGGTCAGCCAAAGTTCGAATCTTTTTTCACAGTTGCTATAGCTGCAAAAAATAATGTTCAGGTGTGTAAGTCATACCTGAGCTCATACATATAGGACCAAAGAATGAAGAACAAATAAACTAGGTTACCTTCAGATCAGTGAATACATTTAACAACAATAACAAAAACCCCCAAACCCCAGAAGTGGTAATTCAAGGTTTCTTAGAAGCCCAGGTAAAATATATTCTTTACCATAATGATAAAATAAATCTCCAACAGAGGGTAGGTGGAGTAGGGCTGGGAGGGGTCAAAAGAAGTTTCAGGGTATGAGAAGGATCCATGGGTTCTATTTGAAGGGTCTCATAGCAGCAGGTAATGTGGGATGCTTTGTGGCATTTTGCTGAGGGATTTGGAGATTAAAATAGCAGTGACAAGGTGTCATGGGCATGAATCCCTACCTCCCAGCCTGCTTCTGGGACCTCTTCCTTTAGCTACATGTCTCCTCAGAGGGTGGGATGCCAGATCACAGCTTGCTGCTCTGCAGATGCTGGACCAGGTGTCAGCTCAGGAGTGACACAGCCATTACACAGGGTATGGTTTGTGAGAGTTCAGTGAAGAAAAGTCTGACCTCTTCCCACCTCAAATCTCCAGACCAGTCATCAGTGGGGAAAGGCACTGATGTGCTATACATTTCTATGCACTAGTTTAAATTTTCACTGTGATACAAATCTAAGCAGAGTTGTTGGATTTTTGTTTTAGACATATAATTTACTAGCTGTTTTAAAGAAAATGTCACTTTCTTTTTATCTGTGCAAACAGTTGGGGATCATGAGGCAGCTGTTTAAGGAACTTTTAGATGTAAACAAAATACTAACATGCCCTCCAGAAATCTCTGTGCTCACACAAACATCTCATATTCTGTATTATTTATATGCGTGTGTAGGTCACTGCAGCTTGCTTCTGTCTGATACATTAGCTCTCTTTGTGTGATAGGCTCTGTCAAGATAAAGCAAACTGCAGAGAGCAAAATAGTTGCTGGAGGGCCACTCCAAAGATGATGTTCTAGAAAAAAATTTCCTTTTTTTTTCATTTTAGATGAGGAAGAAGAAAAATGTCTTGACCTTGCCTTGCTGGCAAAGACTTGGTAGATTTTCCTCACGAAACAATTAAGGAAAATAGAAATAGACATTTTGTGCAACTTGAAACAATGTGATGTGAAGATGCAACACTGATAAACTGGATTGCATTCTCCTTACTCATGCTGAGCCCTGACAGATGTGAGAAGACATGCCTTCTTTCAACCTGTTATACACAGTCACTTGCAGCCTTAAAATTCACCCTGAGTCATGCAGACTTTCCTACCTACCAGGAAGATTGCTATAGATTTGTGTACTGTCCCATTTATTTTAAAATACAGAGAAGAGGATACTCTCTCCTGGGAGGTTAGTTAGAGTATTCAAGGTTTTTAGATTGCAACTCTCATTTTCACTAAATTGTTTCATAACAATTGACTGATGACAGCCTTTTTAAGGTCTTTCATTGGACTTGTCAAAGGATTGGATGGGAGACACATGGAGTGTGCCTTGGAGTGTGCCTTTTGAATACAGAGCAATTCATCGATTTGGGTGAAAATTCTTGCAATTAGTTCTATAGTGTCTTAGTGACAAGTGGAGGGAGCAACTGAGGGTGGTGACCTGATAACTGATTCCAGAGGGTTAGCTCATGAAGGGGTGGGGAATTGCCCGTTAACTGCATCCAGGTGCACTGGGTTTTTTCTGACTCATACCACAGAAATTTTCGCCTTTCATCTCTGCAAGGATGAGCATGACACTTTAGTAGGTATCAGCTTCCTCAAAATGTGTTTTTTTTCTTTAATCTTTTCAAGAAACATCGTAGGCCATATACAAAGACAGTGAAGAGGGATGAAAGTGGCAGGGACTTAATTTAATAAGTGGTCAAACTGACTTCTCCTTCATAAGCACTGGCTTCTTGGCAGGTGAGCTTCTCTCAAAGGAGCAAATGACAGATAGGAGAAGGCAGGTGAGAATTATGCTACTGCATGGGGACCACAACATAGGCTGGTATGAGGCCTGTGAGAGGCAGAAGTCTTAAGCTACTTCTGTTCAAAGCCCTCCATCATGCAACTAGTAGGAGCCATGCTTTCCTCCTCCCATGCCTGCCTTTACATCATGGCTGTGTCTATCTTGGTTTATCTTGTTTCTCCATTTGGGCTCTTCTGAAATGATTGACATGAATCTAGCAGTGATATGTGTTCTCCAGCTAAATTAACCTTACAACTTTGGTGTTCTGAGTCAGCCTAAGTTTTTATTGACTTGAACACATTATAAATTTGGGTTGCATCCATATTATTAGAGGAAATTTTTTATGATTACATGACAATATGACAGAAAAAACCCCAAACATGTAATGTAAGACGTATGAAAAACAGCAATATGTACTGAGAAAAATCAGTAAGTAATTTGCCCAGAGAATCCTTAAGAAAATGCGTGTTCTTTGAGACTTAGAATAACTTTTGCTTATTGATTTCTAAAATCTCCCAAACAGGGAGAGATGTAAATATAAAGATCCTGCCCTCCTAGATTTCAGTGGGAGGAGAATCAGGCCCTGATTTTGCAGCTTTGGGATTTAGAAAGGTCTGCTCTGCTGCTTAATGAAACTGGTTAATGAGAAAACTTTGTCACAGCCTATATGTGTCTTGAAGACAGTTCTATCAAACAGGCTGAATAATTCTTTCCAACAGTCAAAACTGATTGGTATTCTTAACTTTGAAGGGAGACAACCATGGAGAGCACTGATAATGAGAGCTGGGCAGCATTTAGGGAATCAACTTTCTGGGGTCTGTTTAAGTCTTTTGAGCAGGTACTTGCGGCTTCTTCAGGCAATTTGCCACCTGACAAGCCAAATTAAAGTTAAATATTCATAACTACATATTTTGACTGGTTTTGAGTCAGGACTGTGGAAAGCCAGAATATTAAATCAGAACTAATTTCAGTCAGTATGACTGCACATGTAACCATGCCTACTTTTAGGCAGTTTAACTCTACATTTACATTGTTTTTTTCATTTTAATTTTAAAAGCATATGGTTCTGTCAGAGAATGGAGTATTCAGTGCTAATACAGTCTATATTTCTGAGTGTTGCTCTTAAGAAAAACAAAGGAAGCATAAATTAAGAACTCAATTTTAAAATGTAATTTGACCACAATTTAAATGAAGAAAAACCTTTTTTCAGCGTAATTTACCTGTAAGTATAAAATTCACATTTTGCATATTATTCCTTATTCACGCTGCTGAATATTAAAGAACAGGAGGGGCTGTCCACAGGTAAGATTGACAGTTCTCTTATTTTTAATATGCCAAAGAAACAATCTTGTGTAATTTCTTAAATTTGATTTTTTTTAATGTGTATCCAAAATATTAAAAATTTATGTGAGAAGAATGTGAAAAAATTATGGCAAACACACCCTTCTGTTTTGTTAAAAATGTATTTGTTTTTCATTCCAGTTACTCAGCTATTCTTCCTGACTTTGTGCGGTTCATGATGCAATTTTACTGTTGCGAACCACAGCTTTTCAGCTGGTCATCCTTTAGCCTGTATTGACATTTTCCAAAATTCATTTAATAAACTGATTGAGTAATGTTAGCACCAGTATTGGTTCCTGATGGATATAGATTGAATTTACGAGTTGTTTTTCTTAAAGAAAATCCATGCAGTTTTTCAGTGACTGTTGCTCCGGACAATGGTGGCTCTCTTTGTGGACAGCTAGAGTAATTTCAAACATTAGCACACTCTCAGATGTAAATGGCAAGTAAATGATGCTGCACCTTCCTAGTGATAACAAACAATATCAGCCTCTCACAGTGTGTTAAGGAACACTAACATTAGTAAGAACTTTTGTATATTTAGTGCTGTTTTGTGCTTTCTTCTTTTTTTCCCCCCCAGGATGTATACATTAAGATTTGAGAATAGACTTGCCTTAGCAATGTTAAGAAACCCAAATAAGAAGAGAGCTCAACAGTTCCAGGGTCCCAGCTTACCTATGCTTTATGGAAGTGATGAGCAGCTTACTTCTGAAAGACTGTGCAGTGAAGTCCCAGGGTACAGTGATGCCCCATGCTTGTTCAGTGTACAGACATCTCAAGCCAGTGCAGAGGGGATGGTCAAGCTGCAGGTATTTCTCAGTGCTGGTTTTAGCTACTTAATGTCAGTCCTCTCAGGTCCCCATGTGACTGTTTTTTTTCATAAATCAGTGCTAAAACTGCCCGGAGTTAACAATAAAAGCAGCCTGCAAAGGTAAAATGAACACGGCAGAGTTGCTGGCTGACATTTTTTCACACTGCAAACCTCTATCAAAAAATCTCTGCAGTTTGTCTCCTCATCAGTGAAAAGATCTTGCCTGTTTTCTGGGCTTTGTTAGAATCTGTCTATAATTGTAAGAATTTTCCTAACTAGTTATGGTCATTGGGATAAAATATATTGTAAGGATAAGGTAAATGGGAATTTCAGGGCATTGTAAGTGAAAATATCATGTTATTTATTTATCTATTATGTTAAAATTGGTGCCATATGTCTCCCAGTGCCTTAATAACAACAGCAAATCAGGTGCATTTTCTTAGTGATAATTGCTGTTATTTCTTTTTATTTTTTTATATCTTAGTTTGTGCTACTAGACCAGGCTCAGCCTTTTGCTACGTAAAAAACTAAGGCTGCTGATTTATATAACACCAGACATTATTTTAAAGCAGGCTGACAGCTTTAATAAAACCTTTTTGCAGGGAAAGAAAGAGCTGCATTTCACAGGGTTCCAGTGGGAAAGCAGGCATCTCTACTCCCTGTCGCATCTTGCCTGCAACTGTTTTAGCATGTGGCAGTGCTGAATCAATAATTGCTGCTCTCACCATCTCAAAACTGTCTCTCGGAGGCTGGAAATTTAAACAAGTAACTCCCAAAACAGTGTAGCCTCTTCCCCCGTCTTTGCATGGGTCTCAGTGTGAGCAGCTCTTAATCAGAAACAATGAATGCTTTACACAAATATGATTAGACACACTCTGGTCAGATCTGTTGTTATCTCAACCCTTCGTAACTCGTGTTGGGCACCAAAAAGGACTGTGATGATTTATGTCCAGCTGGTAACTCAGAACCATGCAGCTGCCCACTCACTTTTCTCCCCCTTTCTTTCCCCCTTGCTCCTGGAGGGATGGGGAGAATTGAAAGCATATAAAGTCCCATGGGTTGAGATAAGAACAGCCCAGTAACTAAGGTATAACACAAACCACTGCTGCTACCACCAGTAATAATAATGACAAGGGAAATAACAAGGGAGAAAATATGAAACTAAAAGGAGAAAAGGAAAAAAAAAAAGAAAACCAATAAACACAAGTGATGCCCAATACAATTGCTCACCACTCACTGACTGATACCCAGCCAGACCCAAGTGGCGACACTCTGGGTAAATCCCCCCAGTTTATATACTGGGCACGATGTGCTGTGGTATGGAAAACCCCTTTGACTACTTTGGATCAGGTGTCCTGTCTCTGCTTCCTCCCAGCTTCCTGTGCCCCTCCTCACTGGCAAAGCATGAGGCTGAAAAAGTCCTTGATCGGAATAAGCATTACTTAGCAACAACTAAAACATCAATGTATTATCAGCATTGCTCTCAGACTAAAGTCGAAAACACAGCGCTGCACCAGCTACTAAGAAGGAGAAAAATAACTGTTACAGCTATACCCAGGACAGCATGCTTGTTCCATTTATGTTTTACTAGGAATACTATATGCAGTTCATTATAACAAACACTTTGCCACATCAAATTTTCTCCAATATATTCTGGCAGCTGCATAATAGACAGCTTCTCTCACTACAGTACATGTGGACCTTAAATAATTAATAACTTTACCTTCACCTTCAAGTTTGGGGATTTACTGTTGCTGGCTTTAGGGTGTTTTTCAGGTGAGTGGATTCTTTTTTATTCAGGAAAATGGTGCTCTCAGATTTGAGTTCTCCACGGAGCACAGTGGGAACTGGATGAAGTTGATTGTTGTTAAGGACGACATGGATACCTGCAAGAGAAATATGTTATGTGCTTTAGTGCCACAGAAACAAGCAGCTGGAGGAAGGAGACTGTGTCTTAACTTGACCTCTCTGCGTAGGGAGAGGTAGGTGCAGAAGGCTTCCCTCGTGCATGTCTCCTCCAACCAAATCCTCCCATAACAAAGTATCAAGCCATCATTTGCATCTCTCACTTGGGGCTGCTAATCAGGAAAGTATCGGAAATCCAAGGCCATATGAATGGGCAAGTGAGAGCACTGAGTTAAACTTATTTAAAGCTGATTTAAGTAAGTTAGTTTGTGTTGTTTATAAACGAAAATTCAAAGTGGGAGTTGAAGGTTAGAGAATATAAGTTAAGATCTCCTAATCTCTCTCATGCAGACAAGCCCTCTTTGCTCATTTTAAGTAAAGCATTCAGAGTGTTGAACGGATTGAAGTACAAAATATTTAATCAAATTTCCCAACATTTCGTTATGATGTACAATAATAATGATGAAGAAAAGGGGCTGGGCCACGTTACTTGAGGGAACCCAAGTGCATATTAACTTCTGTCACCAAGAAAAAAAAACCAAAATAAACTTAGCTTTCTAAAATATGTGGGTGGCATTTGATGTGTGTGTATAGAAGGACTGGCCTAGGAACTAGAGGATTATTTTGAACAAATGGAATTCAGTTCTGCAAGGTGCTGAGTGTTCCTGGTTACGCACCAGGGTCCAACACTCTAATGATATTCAGACATTGTGCTTCATCATGTTATAATCCTGTAGCTTATGCTAATCTATACTGCAAAGTCTGCTTTTCAAATATTACCTTAAAGACTAAACAATTTTTGTATTTTTTTTTAATAATCTTATTTAAAAATAAGTATATTTAGGCTCTTAATTCCCTGTGGTTTCCAGAAAAGACTCAGGGGCAGATGCAAAGTCAAGCTTGAGAAAAGAAGAAACAAAAGACTTTTCTTAGGTGCTTGGAGGGATGGTGAAGTGTTGGTACAATTTGTGGGTATGTGAGCCACAGCCTTGAAGAGAAGGTCTCAACCTGCAGTATCACAGGTTGACAAAGGGGAAAAAGTGAAAGGAGGGAGTTTTCTACCAATACTTTTTAGCTGCTTTCTGTCTCATTTGAATGCCTTTATTTTAAGAAAGGTTGACTGCAAACATTGACTGTGATAACTTTATTCTAACTTGACTTTTGAAGTTAAAAGACAGCTATCTAATTCAAAGACCTACAGAAGGGCTATGGCAGCTCAGAGCATAGACAGGTCTCAGGATCTTGTCATGCCTGTGAACAAGTGGCTACGTGAAGAAATTTTGGGTATATCCATTTTTCATTAACTTTTTTGGAGGCTAGAAAGTGCAGCAATGTTAAAAACTAATTAGAGGGCAAGGGACAGGACTGTATTTGCTGTCATATTTCACGTCTCAGGTTACTAACACATGACTGCAATCAACATGGTCAAGTAGTATGAATAAATGACTATTAATAATTGATATTTGAAATTTCATGTGTTTGCTTACAGACTCTTCACTAAATTTTGGGAAAGGGCTCAGGCCTCTGGTAAAGATATTCTTCTGTACATTTGTTCAGGTTTCCTCATTTTTCCATTTCAATGAGTCAAAGTCGACCGATGCTATAGGATCTTGCCGTTGATTCAGGACATGGTTTTCAGTAAGGCACCAGAAACCTGTGTTCACGCTGATTTCCTGTGTTCTTTTATTGATCCTCAAAGCAGTAGAGGAAACGAAAGGATCTGGTTTTCTTCTAGAAGCTCCACAATTCAGGAAAGGTAGTACTAGGGCAAAAAATCAGAACTCTTGTTCTTCCAAACACTCAAAGTGCTCTGTAAGCACATAATCACAAAAAATAACGGAAGGATTTTGTACATCACACATCTAAGCATCCTAAGACCACCACTGCTTTGGAGATGCTGTGGATATACAATGTCTGCAATATATTTTACAATACCCCCTGTGGATATTTTATATCCTTTTTCAGGTAATCATATCAAGAAATTGTTGTTTATACTGGTTCCCATACTGAGGAGGGATGTCTGACGTAGCTGAGCATATAGCACTGCTCATCTGCATTTCATCTAGCAGCATGGGCCAATGATGATCTCAGGATTCAGCACACATTGAAAGCCCAGCTAATATCCCAGGTCTTTGGTAGTCTTACTCCAGCTATAAACCCCACCCAGAGAGACTGCTGCATACTGCTGCATTTTTTTTATTACTGTGGTTACAGCACTGCAGTCTCACCACTATTTTTTTGGAGCATTTCTAACTTAAAGATCAACCCTGTAGTTTCGCCAGGGGAAATGATCCTTGCTCATTGCTGTGAACAAATTCATTCTGGAGAAAGTCAAACAAATTAACAATTTACATATTTATGTCTTCTGACACACACACACACACAAAAAAAAAAAGGATCATCAGGATTTATCTTTACTGTACAGTGCTTGCCCTTGGTTTCCAACTAGGCACATTCTGAGACAAAGCTATGTATTTTTCAGTGTCTGATTAGTGCTTCCAATTCCCCGATAGTGACTCAAATAACTATACTGTTTTGGCCATTTCAGGGTGCTTTATGAGCTATGGAAATTTAAAACCTTGTCTCTAGGTTTCCAAACCTTAGTTTACATACTGAAGAGACCTTGTGGTAACATAACTGCTAATAGATTTGCAGAATGAACAAGCAGTGCAAGGGAATACTGATGAAGCCTGGTTTGCTCCAGGGTTCAGTTATTAGAGGTAGGTGGTGCTGTTGACCAAGAAATCATGCACAGAGACTGCAGAGCCCTTGCTTTCTGAAACAGATGCCCGCAGACAATTGCAATAATTATGGTTCTCAGAACTCCTCTGAGATCAGCAAGTATTATTCAGGGTAGAGATGCTCCCAGAATTTAAAGTAGCGTTATTATGATTTTACAACTAGTAATATGTGAGTTGTGGTTTTGGAGGAGTGCAATCAACGTCATGTGCACCTCCAGGTATGCATGAACCGCTTAAACCTTTGCTGGGTACAGCCCTGACCAGAAAATCTTCTGGGGACAGGCTTTCCCAACAAGGTGTGGAAATTCCAGGTTCCCAGACATATATGGGAACTGCAGAGATAAAACAAGCACACAGGTTATTACACAGAGGAAATGCTGTTTCTGAAAGGGGCAGAGTGGTCCTTCACTTGGATTTAATCATTGTTTTACAAAAAACCTTAGAAGTTGCATATGTTATGTGTGCAATTAGGAACAGTCCTTGGCTAATAGTATTACTGTTGAATATGAGTTTATGAATAGTGGTGAAAAGGAGATGGCATTTTAAACTTGAAGTCTAACATTCCTAGTGGTAAGTTACACAAGCAGAATAAAAACTATGTCTTTACAATGAGCTCAAAGGAAACCAAAGATTGCATTTGATAAGCTGATGGACAATGAATGCTGTTCCTGATACATGATTCACAAACTAGTGCAAGAGTCTTGAGACTGTCATAGCCATCAGGAAGCTCACTCACGCTGACAGGAATGTGCATTGTGCAACGAAGTTTATTATTCCAGGCAACAACCTGCTCTCCCTGCGTTTGAGTCACGTTGACAGAATTGGATCAGGTACCTGTCTAAGAGCACGTGTAAGAGCCATGGTCATAGAATCATAGAATAATAGAATAGTTAGAGTTGGAAAGGACCTTAAGATCATCTAGTTCCAACACCCCTGCCATGGGCAGGGACACCTCACACTAAACCATGCCAC